>JANDKE010000081.1:21071-35982 GCA_027627275.1 Coprinellus aureogranulatus | reverse complement strand
GTGTACTCACNACTGCAGCAATNGCNGCAAGTGCCTATGAAGCCNANNAAGTGAGCGGTGNANTGACACGCCTNCAAANCGAAGAGCNACGTACAGCATACTGNAGATTGCGAACCGCCCGACTCCCGTTAGCCATTNCTCAGATCACTATGAATTNAAGNTNCNCACTGTGACCACCATGTCTGCGTTCACCGCTCTGGTGAGGAGCCTCAGCCTGGCCGGGTCAGATTGGAATTCAGCAGCTGCCATCGTCAAACCANGCGCCAGTGCGCGTGCGAGAGGGACGNNTCTTTATTGGCGAGGGGGCGCGCAGTCGCCGCTGGGGAGTTCGCATAGCGCTTCTGAATATCCAAACACGTTGAATATAAATGAAGGGAGTTTCATCGCCTCGAAGTCTCATTGAGACACATGAAGCCGCCCCGAGAGTGGGNAGCANCCGAGTTGATGGTGGCACCAGCCTGCAGCACACTATGACCGTAACGAGGGACGGCTTGCCTTTCTATNATAAGGTGGGAAGAGAAGTTGAGGTAACTGTGTGAGTCGGAGTACATNNTTCAATNGAGACGGGGAGTTGANGGGGATCGAAGTGATCNATCGCTGTGGGCGCTGTGGAAGGACTGTGAGTCTCGAAGCACCTGGGCGATGTACNGTCAAAAAGTATGGCCATCTACGGCCAGACTCAGGTAGCGTTGTCACACAATCCTAGGCACAATCTGTCGCGGGTGAAAAGGCGCTCAAAAAATCAAGGCAATCGCCGCTCCCATTCCGGTGCTGCGGCTGCTGTTGGTAGGCCCGGTCTTTAGTCGAGGGAAGCTTACGGCAATGAAATCCNTTGTACATACCTTCCTAGGCAGACCACGGNACATTCGCTGTTTCTACGGAGGATTGTCGTGCACACAAACTCATCACTCACAAGTGCATGNNGGGAATACCCACTCCGTCTTCGGTGTAAACAACGGTTGGAATGCGTCTGTCGGCCACACCAGCCTCAATCAGAGTTGGGCAAGGAGGGCAAATTACTGTTTCGATGCCTCAGAAAGGCGACCTTGCGACGATGAGCGACTCGGAGGAGGTAAGGCCGTTCCTTGGNTCCTCGCCTCGGCTCCAGANCGATACCATCACGGNCGACACAGNGACTGCNGNAGATAATCAGGAACGGGGACCAGATAGTTGTACCNCGCCTTCGCTTCTTCATTAAANAANTCGATCTCCTCGAGAATGCCCATTTCAAGTGCCAGGCCAACTGGAAGCTTGTTGTATTGTCTAGTATCGCCGTCGGAAGTGGCTGAAGTGGCTGAAAGGGTGAAGCGNATATAGATATGTTGATCGAAAAGAAGGAGCAAGAAGACAATATCAGCGCTCCTTCTTCGAATTGTCGAGTCGATTCCAAAACCATGCTATCGCAGAGACANCGATGGAGTATACGCTGAGGATGACCATGGACGCGGTGGTGGACATGTACATNGTCTTCATCGAGAGGTTAATCAACCCAGTCAGGACATTGGCCTAGGGAAACTTTAGTAACTCAGTCAAACACGGAAAGCAATTATAGACTTGCGATGAGGAACAGAGGCAATCCATGCTTGTTGATTGCGTTAAGCAACTCCGNCGGATTTCCCTCCACTTCGATTACTTGGTGGTACTGCTGNTGCATCTGCATCTGCCCATTGTCCATTGTGGGCGACTTGAGGTGGCTCGGAACCTTCCTAGGCTTTGCTCCCGGAAAGAAGAACAAGTCGAGGATGAGAATGTATGCGAGGGTGAACGTTATGTTGTACGCCGCNATCCAGAAGACGTAAGGCAGGTTCGCCAATCTCCTCGAGACGCCGCCGTCTGGGCCCCAGTTCCCGTCGATCTTAGCGAGTTTGGACACCCTAGGAGAGCCCACCANAGTATAGCGTAAGAACAGAGTTCAGTGGCAGTCTTTCCCAGCTGACGAGGTGCTTGCAGATCGAGGTCCTTGTTATACGGAGGCGTGGGCGCCTCGGTTGTGAACTTTTTGGCCTTCACCTCGAGCGCGATTGCTTGTTGGCGTCGACGGAAGAATGATGGCGTCGGAGGTAGCATGATNGTCCCAGCCGAAAGACCAAGTAAGTGAATCGCGAGGTAACCTTGCGCGAACACCGTCAGGACGCGCTCTGGTGGTTCAAAGAGGACGCTCATACCNGGTATAGACACAATTCCTTCTTTNTTCGCGCTGATCAGCGACGTTCGAGGNGCGTTAAGCACGTATTCCTTCAGCCCATATTGCGAAAGGATGGTTTGTTGAGCTGCAATAGAGTGTTGGAACAATCCAGGCGCGAGACACGAGCACTTACCGACTGCGATCAGCACACCAATCAAGGAAATCGGAAGGTAAATGATGACGGGNTGTAGAAGTACTTGGAGGATAGGGAGCAAAGCGAGAGTGAGGAAGAAATTCCAGTGCACTCCGTATTCCGTAACGTGTTCCTATGTCAAGTTCAGNGAACCGTTGAGAGTGGCAGGNGAGGGTNCTTACTGGATATTCAGTGCCCTTGACCAGAGCGACTCTGACCAGACCCAAAGCTATGATAGGCAGACACTTCTTCGTCACTCGCACCAGCTTCGACAACAGCGGCGCCGTCAAGTAATTCTGGTCCCTGATCAGAGGCAACGCCGAAACCACTCCTTGCGAGAATACGAACGAGCCCACACCAAGATCCATTAAGGACACCCCGAAAGTCTCGCATTTCGCCAGGCTTCGAGGAAACACCGGGAAATCGACGGCAAGAATGCCCAGAATGGTCATAAGCATCATATGGGCGCGGTAGGTCGTCAGAGCTGGGAGAGGTGGAAGCTTCACCCGAAGGCTACCTCCCGGCGAAGCGGGTTGTTTCGAAGGCAACGGAGAGGGCCCTTCTTGCTTGGGCGTTGTAAGCAGGAAGAAAGTCGGTGCCAGGAGAAGGAACGATAGGAGAAGTGGTCGCGTCGCGAATAGCGTCATCGACAGCAGCAGGGGTAATACAAGGAGTATCCATGAACTAATGAAGCTGAGCTGGCGCGCTTTCGCCATCCTAGTCTTGAGAGCTGCGTAAAGCGACACTGACGCCTTTACTATGGGCCATTAGAACTTCAGCTAGTCGTCATAATCATAGGCGACGCACCAGTGCTGCCAGTGAGATAGCGTTTACGTGTCCTATTGAGGACCCCGTCATCCCAGAAACGAAAGCCTCCTTTTCATGCTTGTAGTCGTCCATGTTCATAGANCAGACGGCTGGCTCATGGAGGTTGTGGGGGTAAACTTGTTGGGTTGTCGTCGGCAGCGAGCTCGCGACATGCAGTTGCGGTGACGGTGGCGATACGATAAGATAAGATCGCACAATCTCGAAATCCTGAACTGGACCCCTCGTTCCTTTCTTGAAGCTTCACNACCACGACGATATGGGGTTCAAATACATTATCGGTATGGGAGTGCTGCATATAAGGTTCTACATACTGAGATCTGTGNAGAGCACATGGAGGAGGATGAGGACACCACCCGCGCGATCCCACCCTGGGTTGAACTAGAATATGCGGTCTGTAAGAGNCTTGTTNCTCGCCGGAACGACCAACGAAGCTGACGNCGAGGNCGTATTNCTCTGNGCATCTGAACTATAGCATATGCGTACNCTCGCAGGACCCGGCGCTGAAGTGCACTTCACCCACCTCTCAAAAGCCTCCTCGGATTCNCTGAANAACTCGGTCAAGAGTGAAGAAAGNTNGGAGGGGAAAGCTACTGCGTTCTTTCACACNCAAGGCCTCGTAGACATGATGAANGAACGTGGAATCCCTNTGGAGAAGGTNTGCTTGCTCGATCCTAAGGCTGAGAAGNTNCTGGCTCCGGAGGACGGAGACGGCGANTTCGAGTGNTTCNTGTTTGGGGTGAGTTCCAGCTATCNCGACCGCNAATGCATTGTCTGACNGACGANTATCGATATGTAGGGNATTCTNGGGGACGATCCTCCGCGGGACAGAACAGGCGAACTGCGCGTTCTCGGTTTCCCGAATCGCCATCTCGGGCCCGTTCAAATGACCACCGACACTGCGCTCGGTGTCACAAAGAANGTAGTCGTCGACAAAATTCCNCTTGACAAGATCCCCTACATCGTGAGTACTCTTCNAACAAANGTGGGTGAAGAATGAGTAACCTTCGGCCAGGATTTCCCTACGATAACTTTCAACGCTCATGAATCTGTTGAGATGCCATTCCGTACGTTCGTTCGGAATTTTTTTCAGTCGACNTNATACAGACGAGCGACCACAGGTTACATAGCGGATGGTAAGGAGCCTATCCTCCCCCCAGGGATGCGGGAGCATCTCCACGAAGACCTCAACAAGTCCTTTGACTTCTAGATCTGAGGTCAATCTCGGAAAAGGGAGTGNACCTTCCTAGCTCCAGCGTTTCTATCGCTACAGCCGATATCAGCNCCGTTCCTCACAGGCACGCGACTNGGCCGCAAGCGCTCTGACCCACCACTCGAAGGGGTACAAAAAACACCNTGCTGAATACTGTACTGATACANTGTAACAACAACAACAACAACGATAATATACAGGCCATCATCCTCCAAGCAATAGAATACAGGAATGTGGNATAGCCGTTAANCAAGAGTCTTCATGAGGTAGAGATAGAATGCGATCCNATGCAAGACAAGGGAAACCGTGGCAAGAAAACNTGGAATGTAGTCAGCGATAAAAGAAAGCCGGNCGTGAATGAATCCATGCAAAGCAGGAGAACGTAAGAAGTCATAAATATTAGTACAGAGTGATGTATGTGAGGAGAACNAAANGATGATAGAAAGAGACAAGAAGAACCAGGCAAGTGAGGTATGGTATACCCTGATGCATCATCGGGAGAGCAGCAAGGGGGTTCGTTAAATAAAAATACAAAGGGTCGAATCTATGCCTTACGCAGTANAACGANTTCCGCGGTCACCAAGTCTAGCAATGAGATGAACGATTCAAGTGATTTGGAGATTGCGTCAGAGAACGCAAGACGGTGCAGCTATGACGGCGGCAAGATGGCGTGCGCGAGCTTGGAGGGGCTGGCGGGCTTTGCAATGTCCCAGGGTGCTGGCACACGCGTAACGTCGACGAGGTTGGCGTCTGCTCTTGCATCGCGCTTCCTCTCTTCGTCGGTCATCGCCATTCGAGCGCGACAGCGGTANAGACGCAACTTTGTTCGTTTGATCCCTGAGGANCTATTAGTCCANACTNGNGANATAGAAAAGNGAANNCACATACATGTTGCGATTGTCTCCCTATCCTCGTTCATGTAGGGATTNCCCTGCTGGAGCAAATCGTCTTGCAAGGCNTACANGCACCACAGGCTCTCCTCGTAGAGCTTCTCGCACTCNTCNGGAGAGTCGAAGTGCCCCGTCAACTCTTTCTTAGCNGCCGTTTTGCTCTATTCGCAAGATTNNACATNCCACTCNGAANATGNGAGANNNTTTNCACNTACAAGCATNAGGGCGCGATCATATACCATCTGNTCAAGCCAAGCTTTNGGACCNTCNTANTGCGCTGGNAGCCACGTCTTGACGAGCTCTGCACGGTCGTTNCACTTGATGAANTGGTCCTTGAACCATGACANGGCTANACNAGAAGNNNANGTCACGTCAGAANGNGACNGNNACTCNANANANACTATCATACCNTCATCNAANCCTTCNCTGACCACGAAATCCCCATCNGGATGCCTCATATTCATGTGTTCTTGGAAATTCCGCAGCTGGTCGATACCCTTCTGCGAGAAGGACATAAGGAGCATNTACACCGCGACGCAGGTCACGGCNTTGTACTCCGCTTCCTGGTCAGCAAGCTTCCGCCGTCTTGCGTGCTTCTCGGGTTCACCTTCNCGCTTGACGAATTTAGTGGGATCGGGTAAAGGTTCTGTATGTCACCGTCAGCTTGCGGTCTCTGATGGGCTGCGCCAGAATTACTTACTCTGCGGAACAGCCTTCACATATTCGTACATCTCGTCGGCCCAATGCGTCAAGACATCTGTCTTCTGCGCAAGGAGCTCGAGTTCACCCAACAGCTTATCCTCCATTGGGTCCCTCTCTCCAGCTGCATCATCCAGTGCAATGATGGGTTTCCGTCTCGGACTAGGCGGTGCGCTTGTATTTGTCCCGTTGCCTCTGTCACTCTGACTGCGCGAAGGCGATGCCCTCGTTCGCGTACCGGCCCCGAAAAGCTTCTTCGTAGCTAGACTGAGCGCCCGATTTAGCGCGCTTGCTGCTGCTTGTGATGCTCGACTTGACGGTGAAGATGATAATGGTGGCGCATTGGTATTGGGAGGTGGGGGGAAGGTGATATTATTCGTTGTCGGAATGGCGACGGGAGATGTTGGGTATTCGGCACTGTTGTCTTCGTCTGCTAATGGTGTAGACGGCACCTTCCGGTCGTGAAGCGGTTTGCGAGGGAGGGTGTTGATTTCTGTCATTTCACCTGTCTGTCAGAGTGGGAGACTTATATGCTTCGACGGAAACGTACCATCTACAGCGCGGTTGAACTCTACAGCCCGTGTGTCACCAACGAGAACATATTCCCTCCTGAGCATTCCATCCTCTTCCGTCTCTCCGGGTATAAACGAGCCTTCTGTTGACAGAGGCTTCGGGATCTCGCGAGGCTGAGGTGTCGTAGAGGGGAATGACGGCCGCCGCCCTTTTTCAACAGCCCTACCAGAGTCCCTACTGTCCTTCGGTGACGAAGGCTTGTTCAGCCCCGACGGTCCAGCTTCATGTTCCTCTGGATTGGGTGCTCGTCTCCAATGGAATTTGCTGGGAGGGATGAGGGCATTAGGGTCGAGCACCTCTGGAGGTATCTGCTTGTGATGATCCGGAGTCGGTGGTCTCCCGTTCTTCCATGCCTTTTCCCCATCGTCTGCTGGTCCCTCCACCGCGATATCTACCTCTCTCGGTCGAGGGAACTTCGACTTTGCGAGGGCCGTGCTCGAGAAGAACTCCTCATAGCCCGCCCGTTCCGACGGAATGCGCCTCAGTAGCGCGCGGATCAGTTTCTTGACGTCAGGGGGGACTACCGGGATGTCAGGGTTCTTGTTAGGTTCCTCGTCCGGGAACTTGATTCCTTTCGACTGCTCAATCTTCTTGAGCAGCTCGATATGGTTCTGCGCGCGGAATGGTGCCTTGCCCACTGCCATCTCGTACAGCACCGCACCCACGGACCACAAGTCGACCTTGGCGTCGTACTTCTCATAGCGCAGTATCTCTGGAGCCATGTATAGTGGTGAACCGCACAGCGTCTCAGCCATCATGGCATTAGGCAAGGACCGTGCAAACCCAAAGTCGGCGACCTTGAGTATTGGAACGCCAATGGGGTGTCCTCGAGCGAGCTCTTCAGGGGGTGCGGGATTGAGTAGGAGGTTCTGCGGTTTGATATCTCGATGGATGAGATTCCGGTGTCGTAGGAACTTGAGTGCGCGCGCTAGTTGGCGGAGGAAGCTGCGTACGACGATCTCGTCTAGTCCGCCTGCTCGAGGGTGGGGGTAGTACTGTGGTGCGGCGCCGGGAGATGGAATGTATTCAAGCCCTTCAACGCGGCCTCGCTTCTTGATATAATTCGTAAGGTCCCCTCCTGCACAGTATTCCATTATCAGGTAGATGTAGGCGTCCGCTCGCTGGAAGATGTTGTAGTCAGTGAACTCCTCTTCAGTTCGCCCAGGGACGACCACGAGGCACGCACCACTATGTCTAGTAACCGCGTAACATGTCGATGTGAGAGCGACTTGAGGATCTGGATTTCACTCTGTAGGTTGTCGAAGAGCTTCGCGCTGAGTTTATCCCGCTTGACCGCCTTCATTGCGACTTGAAGGCGAGTTTCCTGCCAAGGAACCAGTGGGCTCGTCTCTAAGGCACACAGTGGACTTGTATAATGAGTACGCACCTCATGGTATCCTTTATACACCGTCGCAAAGCTCCCTCTCCCAATCTCCGATACGACGATGTACGGCTTCGCATCGTGCTTGTCCTCTAAGGCGGCACTGGGTGGCATGGTTGGTTTGGAAGTTACTGTGACGTCTGGAATGCTCGGCCTGAGGCTATAAAGCCTCCTGGATTGCCAGAGGCAGCGTTACGTCGCCAGATCCGCCGTTTCCNAAGGCAGAATCGCTTAAAGGAGGATATCAAGGTAAAGGAAGAAGGCTTCAAGTTGTCGAACATGCCCAATGAGGCTTNTACTGCTCACATAAGCCAATTGTCATGTATTCGGTCGTGATAAGATTAGATGTAGATTAAGTGATCGTCGTCGAGGCACTCATGACTCGGAAACCCTATTTAAAGTCCCTGAGAAGAAGGAGAAAGGGAGGTAATTGNAAGTGGCGAGGGTAACNAAGTGGGAGGAAGGCACACTGGAGTGGGAGAACGAAGTCGTAGCGCGGTAAGATGATGCGGTGATTGCACTATCGTCTATCTGGTATCGCCGTAACTGGAGGTATAAGGTTGACTGGATGCGTAGGGATGGTGGGGGATGTAAATGGGTTGCTCGAGGGGAGGAGGAGTTAACGCTGGAGTCGTGGGCCAATCCGACCCGTCTGAATACCGCTGGGGATCGTCTTCGGGAACGACTAGCCGCACAGAGGATCTTGAGCCAACATATTGCTGATACGGGGCAGCCGGCACCTGCATTGGCTCGTTCCACATGGGGACTGGTGGGGCGATGCTGGGGACCGAGCCTGTTGCAGCATAAGAGAGCTGTTCACAGAACGATCTGGGTCGGGGTAACTCGCGAGCATAGTCTTCTCTGATTGCTGCTGCTGCTGTTGCTTCCGCTTCTTGAGCCAGCGCAAGAGGAAGAAGAGAACGAGAAGCAGAGCGAAGACACCGATGATGGCTACCGCGATACTAATCTTCATAGCAGTAGAGAGGCCCTTGGAAGAAGCCCCGGTCTGCGTCCCATCCGTCGCGGTCGGACTTGCGTCTGCATCTGTACTCGACGAAGCTGGCGTCGAGCTGGTCCCTGAGGTCGTTGTTGCTGATGACGCTNNNCCGAGTTCGGTNATNCTGGNGGGCTNTNAGAAAGGAAACACAATAGGCAAAGCTGNGCGTACGTGAAATAATCCACAANCGCNTAGTTTCCTTGTGGCNCTCGCCCAACTGANATAGTCACATCGTGTTCTTTATTCTCCAAGTCNGTCGCGCTGAATACGATGCTGGACTTCTTTGACGGTGGCAACCCNGGNACACCTGGAGTGGGGTCCGGGTCAGTGAGGTTGATTTGCGTGTCCAACCCGTCAATGGTCAAGGTGGTGTAGACCAAGTANGGCCATCTNGCGGCCCAGTAGTGCAACGCGACNCCTGGANNCATGAGATGAGNTGCGNGACNGTNNGCGNCNAGNNTCNTCACGCACCAGTGAATTTGAANGANGCNTTGGCCTCNGNGTTATCTGAAAGCATATGAGCCCGCCCATCCCCNGCATCCCANTCACCCGGTTCCGTGAGNGTCCAACTCGATCTGCTTGGTGAATACGTGATTCTGGAGTCTTGATCGTCGAAAGACACATTGCGAGGTGCCTCTCCCGCAACAAGGCNNACGANGCAGAGGATCGTTGTCGCNGAGAGGANGGCGGNTAAAGGCCACCTCATGACTGTAGAGATTGAGCTCGCCGTGATTGTTGAAGTTCAACAAATCCATTTCGAGAATTTCGCAGACAAAGNGCCCGTTGTCAACCTATTGTTGTCAGGAACATTGACCGTTGCATTCATGGGCAACCATCCATGGCGCGACGACGAGCGGCTCCGCAAGAAGCCATCGAGNTTCCTTCCATGCCGTGGATAAAGCTCTAAGCGATCGTCCAAAGGCCTTCCAGTGCAANGACTTGGAGTGCGGTACGGGCCAGTTGACAGGNATCATGAGGCGGCGACATCGTGGACGTCTTGATGACGGCGGCTTTTGCCGCTGGAGCAGAGCGCCGACTCGGACGTTGGCGACAATGTTGCTGCGCACCCCCATGATCGTCTCATGCACCGACNAAGGCCCANCCGNGTNNCCGACAACATCGCCATTCCGAAGTATCTTGAGTTCAGCAGCTACTGTGCAGACGACGATGGTCACGAGTATGGNGGCGACGGAGCTTCTTCGCTGTGGGATTTGTCATTCNAGAAGAGGAGGTGCANCCANATGAAGGGCCATTTCGCCCNGTNTCGCATCCANACAGGTTGCCAACCATGCCATCCAAGAGCTACAAGGTCNTTGGGACGCCATTCTCCACCTTCACNAGGACCATCACNTTAGCTTTGCACTACAAAGGTGTGCCNTTCGAGCAGGTCGTCACATTCCCTCATAGCGAGATCGCTCGACAATCGCATCCTTACGGCTATCTNCCNACGCTCATCATAAAGAATACGGAGAGTGGCGCGGAAACNAAGCTATGTGAAAGCCNGGCAATCGCTAGGTACATCGACAGGATCGCNCCAGAGCCTTCGCTGCNNCTCGACNCGTCAGCTCACCCANATGTGCTTCCTGAGAAGGTTTGGGAGATAGTGAGCCTAGTCGGCTCNTTCGGTGCGTCATACACGATGGTATATGCGCGTNAAAAACTGACTGTANGCGCCCTGTAGGCTTCCCTATAATCGAAGTGGGCGTCGTGAAGCCTCACCTGAAAGCCCTCGNAGAGGGTGTGTCTGAATCTGATATCATCCAAAACAACAAGGAGGAAGTNGGCAAGATCACCGAGTTTCTTNGCCTTGTCGAAGAACNGAGNATCGGAGAAGCCANGTTCTTATTNGGCGANCAGCCTACATGGGCAGACTTCTACCTNTATCCGCCGTTGGCCGACTTAGAAGCCCTGCCGGAATGGNGTCAAGCTACNCNGGGGACAAGGTTTGTGGANTGGATGACGGCCATGGGAGAGTTGGATGCAGTTAAGNTTACTCNGGCGGGAACCCTTGCGGATGNCCGAGCANAACCCAGTACGTAAAAAGAGGTACAAAGANCCTGAATGAATGTTTCTAACCNTGTATGCAGTGGGCTTCAATCGGTANATGAAGTGACTCGGGCGGGGGCACCGCCCGTGAATGCGACGAATATCCATCGGTCAGCTTCGATCTGTNACAGGNCCTTCNACGAGCGGCCTTCCTCAGCGGGAGACGGTGACGAGGCTACGGTCAGCTGTACGCCAAGGATAGCTTGAGCATTCTCTTGAATATCAATATCTTCTGCTTCATAATAGGCTTGAAGGGCCCGGTAGAGGACCCAGCAGCCAGNAGACCNCTGGCCGCCTTCAAGTTCCGCGCCCGTANACTGGGCTGGAANTNGCAGTGNAGAGAATACCNTTTCCAAGGTGAAGTGCCATCTGAAGCAAATTTTCCCCGAACAGAAGATGNAGATACGCTTCGAGGGTTCAAACCTTTCTTGACAGGCCGGTGCAGTACGTTATTCNTCTCCTTGNCAGAGCANCTAGCTTATTTNANNAAGCTGACTCTCGCGCCTCCCCGCCNTTTCCTTCCCTGTCCCTCTCACAAAATGAAGAGACCAAGTCAGTGTTNCCTCCTTAGNCCATTTGCTCCATGCATCAATGTTNCTGATACATGTCACAGGGAAGACGTCGTCAAGAACTTCCCGCAAGAAGAGCAAGGCGGAGGAGGGTCATACCGACAAGGGCGNGGCNAGACCCNCNTCGCCTCAAGCAATGGTCTTGCACGATGCTGACCTCCTCTACCTCATATTTTCCGAGTTCAGGGACAACCGACGTTCTNCACATTGTTCGGCAGANACCAGGCTTTTGCAAATTGCCCTCACTTGNAAAGCATTTNTGGATCCTGCTCTGAATGTCCTGTGGGAGAGGCTGGAAAGCCCGCTTCCCCTCCTTGCNTTGTTACCGCCTGTTGATACCCAGGCCAAAGTGGCGGTATGTAGAGNTAATGCCGTATTCTTCACGTGAAGCTTACTCGGCGGTCCTAGTCNCTCAGNCGCCCATTCAAACNAGGAGACTGGACNACGTTTGTCAAGTATTCAAGANGGGTGAAGGAGCTTCAGGTCNGGAAACACTCNCCGCGCATTGGCTGCAGGGCCTCTACGACCGTCTCNCCCCANNTTTACTCCGCCATACACCNATGCACTACCCGCCCGCGGCCACTNCTTCCCGCCCTGAGGNCCTTCGACTTCGAATGNCNGTCCATGTTACANCAGAAAAGGCCCGAGATGGACAACCTCATGTGTTGGCTGCCCTCTGCATCGCTCAGCACNTTCAAGATAATGATAAACACGGAGCGCTCTCCCGCGGAGAATCTCAGCGACGACATATTCCAGACNATANCAGANAGTGCCCCNGACATTCGNCGCATNGAGTGGTTCCCCAACTTGCGCATGTCATCCCTTCAACACTGCAAATTCCTGCGCTCGCTGACNCACCTACANCTCATTGAAGTACTCCAGCCACAGCAACCGGCGCTGTCCTCAANCTTGNATCGCGATTATGACCACGTTNCCCTTTTAGACCACCTTGCGGGTTGCGAAACCTTGACATCTCTTACCGTCATNGTCAAAAGGCCCGGTTGGAACCTCCNTGATACCACGGAAGAGAAATGGTGGAACCTTCTGCAGGAGATCAATAACACCGGGTCCACATTCTCTCGCCTCNAGCCGGTGCATTTCCCTCTCTTGGCAAGTCTATATATCGGAGGGGACCCGATCTGGCTCTTGCAAGCACTTTNGCAGCTCACACCGACTCTCCCCACCCTCGCAATCNTGCGTCTGGACCTTAACATAANTCGNGATCGTTCAGAGNCATTCCCCNAGGGAATGCACTTCTGGACACCAATNTTGCGTGCCTTGAAAGGATGCTCANAGCTCTTGTCCCTGTCACTCTTGAGCGAGCACCGCACCTACCTCCAGAATCAGATATTCCGNCAGGCCCTTCTTGTNGACCTCGGGGACNTCGCTGAAAGGCTCTGCGGAGCTGTAGAATCGCNTCAGGTCCTTCACATCGGAAGGTCACTTTCTGTTCAATTGGNAGAACANGGGCAGTCAGCTCTAGANATGTTGTTTNAGAATCTCCNGTCGCTCNAANTGCTCGAACTTCCGAACGGGTCATCCGTTTCTTCCAATGATATGNNNCTGGAGGGCGCTGGTGGAGTTCTGGACCGCTTGTCANTGGAACAGGAGAGNTTGATACGTTACGCTAGCCTTCTAACTTGACATGTTCAGATCGGCGCACGACACTGACTGNTATTTGGGGTACCAGGGTGCACTCTAGTGCAGCATGCTTTCCACAGATCTACGCTCTGTAGATTGATACTTGAACAAATCATAGTATCGAACGCAAGCACTGTTCCTGTAACACACCCTTTGCAATGTAACAGGAAGGCATGGATTGCCTGGCGCAATTTGGGAAGGCGTGTCAAATTACGTCGTGATCGCTCTTCCATTCGACCTTTCTCGCCGGTCGGGGGACACTCCGAGCCTGACTGTTAACCGCGAGTACCTGAGCCCACATCTTTATTCATATATAAGGTGTACGGCGTTCCCTGACAGCCCGTCTTTTACCCTCAACCTTCTATCAGTTATGGTCCTCGAATCTGTATCGAAGGCTATTTTCATGGCCAAGGTCTTGACCTGGGACGCTGGCTGCACGTTACTGAACCTGGTCTCACCGAGCAGGAAGGCCGGGAGTGTGACACCTCAGGGGCATCCAGGAGCGAACGGGGAATGGCCTGAGTTCATCCCTCCCACAGACGCTGACAGCCGTTGCTCATGCCCGGCCCTCAATGCCATGGCGAATCACGGTGAGTCCATGACAAATCTATTTCACCACAGTGGTCGGTCACTCACCCTCTCATCCAGGCATCCTCTCGCACGACGGAAAGAACATATCATTTGTTCAACTAGGCGCGAGGATAAGAACAACATACAACTTCTCCTCGTCTTTCTGTTACTTTGTTCCGGCTTATGCTGCGAACATGTTGGGGAAGGACCACGCAAAGGACACCTTCGACCTGAAGGAGTTGGACTTGCACAACGGCATCGAGCACGATGCTTCCCTAACTCGTACGTTCGTGCCAGATCTGCCTCCATCGACATCATGAATTGGGTCTTCACCGGTGTCACATTAACAGGCCAGGACGTGGCCCTGGAACCAGATCAGAGCAAGCCCCACGTACCCTTCATTAAGGAGTTCTTGGCGGAAGCAACGGGAACGGACGCGGATGGAAAGCGGGTCCTAACAATCGACGATATGTCGAGGTTCTCCGCAAAGCGCCGTGTCGAGGCGAGGGAGGGGAACCCCAATTTCACCCTGGAGAAGATCCATAAGACCTTTGGAAGTACAAAGTGAGTGTCCCAATCCTTCCACTTGACCTTTCTGTTTTCTGGAAATGAAAATGTGGGGCAGTATCCGGTCGAATGATCACCCTATCCTCACCTTGTCAATTCAAACGAATGACAGCTGAACGCCTCTTTGCAGTGCGTCGACCCTCTTAACCGCATTCGGCGGCCGTGTCGATGACCTGACTACATTTCTCCTCGAGGAACGCCTTCCTGACGGATGGGAGTCCAGGTGTCTGGAGCCGTATGGGCTGACCATCATTACCTTCAACCTTGGCACGATCAATAAGGTTGAGAAAGGTATAGACGAGGGGAAGTACCGAGCTGCGAAGGAACATAAATATGCAGTGATCGAAGCTCGGAGCTAGGAAGGAGGCCCAGATTACACCACGCAAGGGGAAGAGGGAAGTGGGTTAGGCACAGAGTGTGACGTGGGCGACACAAAGGGGTGNCAATGCTNTGGGGTTGGGTCATCGCGNTGGAGTCGGATGTTGCAATGGCAGTATGCGCTACAAATGNCTGTGCTTAAGTTGNGAATGTTGGTACTCCTTGAGACCTGNAGTCAAAAGGAATTGTTTTGAGGGNGGTCGCATGGGCAGATGGACACTTCGTCGGCNNNNTCNNNNCNNCT
>JANDKE010000081.1:0-21066 GCA_027627275.1 Coprinellus aureogranulatus | reverse complement strand
TNCCTNANNTTGCCTGAGATGAGAGGTTCCAAATNGCACGTGAATCCTGCCCAATTTGGCGGACCAAACGTAGGGAAGCAAGCATCATGATGGTCAGGAATCTGTACAAACACCGTGAAGAAGGCAGNTAACCTTCGTCNATAAACTGTCCTCAAGCGGAGCGTTTATAAATTCGGNNTTGAGCATGCAATGAGGAACCAGTGCAGTCCAACGGCTGANCAACTTCNACAGACAGGCGACCCGCGGAAAACTACATGACCATCTCGCAGATCTAGTCATCACCATGAGCTACNCTGCTTCTAATCCAAGCCTCCGCCTCCTTCGACCTGGGAGNGATCTTGACCTTGAACGGGTANGGNTGGCTAATCAAGTGAGACGTGTACTNCCCAAAGTCATCGTCCACCTNGTCAGGCTTNCTGATATCGAAAACCGCGAGAATNGACATNAAGGTGATCCACTCGGTCTGAAGGGCAGTCTCCATGCCAGGGCATATCCTGCGTCCGAAGCCAAAGGNATCTAGGCCCATCGGAACATCCTTGTTGATCTGCGTCTGAGTAGAGTCGAGGAAGCGCGAAGGGTCAAAGACGTTTGGGNTAGGCCCGTAGAGATCAGGNTCGTGGACGATTGCGTAGCAGTTNGGNATNATGGTTGCGCCTTNNGGGATNNNNTAGTNCNTNTANANNTCGTCTTTNGTNACGCGNCGNGGAGGGACTGCAGAATNGTGNAGGTGAGGNCGAAANNGTCAGCNCCCCTTGATNNNNTNGGACCAACCNACNGAACTCACTAATGGGAGTNACAGGCCNCCANCGNAACACTTCTCGNATGAGCGCCTCNATGTACGGNAGTTTNCGNTANTCGGTGAAATCGGGNAGNCGTCCCTGTGTTGCGACAACTTCATCTATGACTGATTGCGCTTTCCTCTGGACGTCGGGGTANAGAGCCATNGCCANTATGAANGTNGCGGTGGATGATACAGTGGTATCCGCTCCGCCTAGTGNCAATAATTGTCAGCCAATAAGCGCGCTTGGGGATGCCNAGCAACTCACCNGCATANACAGCNCCGAGGACGTCCTGAAGTACCTGCNTNTTCTTCTCGTATTCAGGNTCNCTCTGATCCAANTCACGAATCATCTCNGTTGCAGCGCACGGTATCGCATCTNCCCGTTTCTGCGCNAGTGTTAGTNNANTTCNTTNAACTCNTCCTGGGACATGNTNCCACCCACCATTGCTTCCTCAACATACAAGTANGGCTTCCTCGCCATTTCCACCACATGCGGCCTNTANATCTTNGCCTCNTTCTTGAACTTCACACCNGGTANCCANGAAGGAAGNATCCTGAGGCTGGGAAACAGGTCCACGATGTAACCACCNCTCCCTGCGATGGCCATGGCATGCATCCCCCTCTCCGCAGTGATGATGTATGGGTCTTCAGGCGATTTGGCCTTGATTCCGTACGTGATGTCGAGGACGAATGCTCCGGCGGTGCTGAACGTCATGACACTCGTCAAAGGGTAGCTAAGTGAGGATCAACAGAGGATACTTACAGTCGTACATGGTCGAGAAAGTGGTCCGGGTCCTCCAAGAGAAGGAGCAGCAAGTTCCTGGTATGTTCCACGAGCCGTGACTGATATTGCTCCATTTTGTTCGGTCCAAAGGCTTGTGTGAAGAGCTTGCGTCTGTCTAGTACACGCTGAGGATGGGGCTCACCTGGAGAGTAAACTGAAACAGCGACATACCTTTCCACCTCTCCCCGTACTCCATAAATCCCATATGCCAATCGAACCCTATACTGAAGAGGGAAGTCAGTTAGACCGAGGTGCGTAGAGTGTATGGCCTGACGCACAACTCGTTCAGCATGGGCAGATACGGTCTTGAAGAATAGATGGCGGATCGCTTTTCGAGGAGTTCCTTGCACGCAGTAAGGGAATTGAGGACGATGACATCCTGGCCAAGAAGGTTGAGATAGATGACGTCCGAGCCTTCCAGAGCGTTTCAGAGCAGCGCCTCATCGGAAAGGTGTGAATTGTACTGACCATATTCCTCAGACCATTCTTTGTATTTCCACCAGTATTGTTCAGGGGGTACATCGAGAACGTTCCCGATGAGAGGGAGTCCAGGAGGCCCGGGAGGCAGTGGGTGGGGAAGCTTTCGCTTGAGGAAGACCTTCCACAGCACGGAGACAACGAGGATGGCGAGAGCAGATGATTTTGCCCAGGTCAGTGAGCTGGGAGTGAACGACTCCATCGCAGAATTTCTTGAGGGGTTTGTACCCGAACAGACTTGCTTATATATGTAGCCTTTCGAGGTATCTTTAGTTGCGAAAGCACGCTGAATACCGGCGTTGCTTTCGGCTTGCAGCATCGCATACGATCTTCACCCTTGGCATCTTCCCAGTCGCAGCTTGTGTTGGTGGGATGGGACTGGGCGGTGCTGAAACTGTGGCACACAACGTGAAGAGGTATCTCTCGGGTGAATCGGCGACACCAACAGAGCATAGGGGTCCGGTTAGAGTCATACGCGCAGGGTTTCCCCTTGAACCTCTCCCATGAGAGCATAAAACACCGCCATGGCCGAGACAAAGGGCAAGCCACGAGCACAGGTCGCGGGTTGCACTATGGTATCGGCGTGCTCTCCGCCGGTTCTTCTTTCCCCATCTCAGCCTAACTCCGCGTTGAAAGGGCGCCTACATCCGGGAGACCATCCGGCGTCGTCGACCCTCAGAGGGATGTGGGAGCCACATACTACAGCGAAAATAGCATGGGTGCCGCCTTCCGAGTCGTGGTTAGTGGTGGTAAGAGCACAAGTTGTGGGCGACTTGCGTGAGATTCTTTGAGCGCTTCGCCCTGACGCGCCGGGATTCGAGCGCGTTGTTTTCTTCCTCTTACCACCACCACCGTTCTCTTTAAAATGGGATCCCCTCGTCCAGTGCAGATTTCCTACGAAGGCCTTGCTCGGGTAGACGGATCTGCACGTTTTGGCTTTGGTGCGCCTGACTGAAAGCCCATATGAGTCTCGCTAACTGGTGAACCTACAGGCGACACAACCGTAGCTATCGCGTCTGTCTCAGGACCTATTGAAGTCAGATTGGCTTCTGAGCTGCCTTCTCAAGCAACATTCGATGTATCTGTCCGCCCTCTCTCCAATGTCCCTTCCACAGAATCCAAATCGCAAGCCTCTGCAATCCGATCTGCGCTTGCTCCCTCCCTCATCCTGAACAAAAATCCACGAACTCTGATACAACTGGTCATTCAAACCCTCTCGCCAACACCTACGTCAGGGCCCAAGTGGACAGACGGTCTATTAGCTGCTATGATCAACGCTAGCACCCTTGCTTTGCTAAACGCAGGTTCAGTACCAATGCGCGGCGTGGTCTGCGCCATCGCCATTGGGAAGACACCGTCAGGGGAGCTTTTGGTCGACCCGGAAGACAGCAAAACCGCTGAGCTAGTGCAAGGAGGATGCTTCGGGTTCATGGTTGCGGATGGCGCTGGACTCGAGTCGAACTCAACTTCTGTATGGACAAACTGGCGGACACTGCAAGGCGGGACATTTAGCGAGGAAGAGGTGGTGGAAGTGAGGGAAGTGGCAAGGGATGCAATCGGGAGAATCTACGAGGCCATGAGATCAAGTTTCCTGCCCTCCGGTGTCGTCGAGAATGGAGACGAAGACAAGATGGAGATATAGGCGGGAACCCTGAAGAATTGTACGTCTCCCTTTCATCATGGCATGTAGGTGATTGATCATCTTAAATTCGAGGTAGTCGGACCGATCTTCCCTAACGTCTATTTGGCTCTCATCAACGGATGGTGGCTGGTGCACCGATACACCCTCGGGTGTTCAGGGAGTCGCACCACAAGGGGGTATCCGCACACCCTGAAGCTGGGGACTGGGAGATAGTAGTCTTCAGGCTTCACTGGACACGCCACGGCCTCTCCGACTGTCACTATCGATACTAGAAGTCGGGGTACCTCTCTGAAGCTGAGCCAGTACTCGAGTTCTTCGCGTGCTGAGACGACGGAAGGGTGCTTGTCGCGGGTATTTCGTGGCCGAGTAAAGTCAAAGCATTTATTATCGTAACCGTACAGGCAGGGATGGAAAGTTGTTTTTCAATGCAGCTTCCGTTCCCCCCCCCCTTCCTGGCATCCAATTTCAACCCGAGCTAGTAATGTCAACGTTTGGCAATTGTCCCCATCTTCCACTTCCTCCAAAGAGTCGACGCGTCAGCTGCCCTCCTCAGGCCGAACACGTCGCCCTCGTATCATCCAGATACCTCTACTCAAGACGCCACCCTGCGACAAATCGATTTAAATGCTCGGCCTCTTCCGCCGCTTCCTGGGAGTCGTACCCGTTCGATCACCTTCGCGAGTCGCGGAAATCGCTTCGAAGCCGATATCAAGGAAGGAGATCCTGCTACGCGACCTCAGCCAAAGACCGAGTCTTCGTTCGAGATCCCATGCTCGTGGGAGGAGCTGGCAAAACTGAGCAGCAGGACCAACTCTCCTCGAGTGGAGGACGCAGATGACTGGGCCGTAGCGGCCGGAGTGCAGGCGATGATCGCTTTAGTTTCTAGTCCAACCTCAAGCGGAGCCACTTTGGCTCTGGAAGGCAATGCCACAGCCGAAGACAATGGCGCGTCTGGCAACTCTTCACGCGTTCTCGAGTCCCGTGATTCATTCTCCTTCGGAAGCACTCCTTCGACTGAGAAACACTCGCAAATACCGTTCCCTTCACGTGAAGAGATAGGAGTGCCTTGCCCCACCACACATTCCCCTGTCCGCTCGCATTCGTCCAAGTCGACCCAGGATCACTATGAACAACTCGCTGTTCAAGCTCAGCAACTAGCTCAATGGCGATCCCCCTGGCAGTCTACGCCTCAAGTTCTGCTCAAGCCTGCGTCTCTCAAGCCCCGGGAAAATTGCAGAATAACCAGCTTGGGACGTCCAAGGTCATCCCAAAGGTGGTGAGTAGCTCGTATGATCGAGAATACACCCTCCTGACGAAACACCCCTAAGTTCTGCCAGCCGTAGCGAACCATGTCCAGACGCCTCATTGTTACAATCCACCATGCAGTACGAGGCCCTCCTCCGGCGGTTGGCGTGACCCGTCTAATCCAATGATCCCCTTTAGCTTGGCCTGGAGCGGGCACGAAACCGAAGTGTCACTGCAATGGGTGCCATTTGGCGGCTTCGAATGACTGCCCTGATTTCCACGACACCATCGCTATTCGAGGGCTCCTTAGCCATTGGAAAGATGAAGCCTCCTCCATAGACAAGCAGATAAAAGCGCTTCAGGAAAAGCGCAACACGGCGGAGGCGTGCCACCGGTTCTACGAACCCATTTTCGCACCAGTCCGGCGGGTGCCTGTGGAAGTCCTTGGCGAGATTTTCTCCTACCTCGGATCTCAGGACTCTCTGACTAAGATTTGCCGAGTGTGCAAGACCTGGCAGGCTGCTGCTCATGGAACGCCGAGGCTTTGGCAAGATACCGTCATCGATCTTTCGACTGGAACTCATCAATTGCTATTCAAAGGAATATACGCGTGGATCTCCCGAGCGAAGATGTTTCTCTTTTGCATGGTACAAGTGTGTGCGGAAGCACTGAAACCAAGCCATTTATCCAGCGCTCTTCGTGCTGGCAGGTGCAGCCCTCATCATGCGCTATAAGGGACAAAAGGGCCGACTACTCCGTGTGCTACGTCGAGATGGCGGAATCTATTATTTTGCGTTAACGGGTTCGTGCATTTCTTACCTTTGCCTCACAGTATCTGGCTGATTCTGCTGGGAATCCATGAATATAGGGATAGAACTTGGACAGGCAATTAGCCGGACACCTGCAATTATGGCGGTATGTGGGAGTCGTCTCGTTCTGATTTACTCAACATCATGTTCCTCAAGGTCAGACACTTAGAATCCAATGCTGGCTACTGGTACGGATATCACCTTTCCTGATCACACTTGCTGGAACTAACCACCGGATCTCTTAGGCTCATTCAAAGGTACGCAGAAAGCGCCGTCTGACATATTCTTCTCCGATTCTGATATTGGCTCCCTTGACTACCTATGCAGATGCCAAATTGTTGTGATTCCCATTGCTGCTCAACGACTCATGATCAACATTCGGAAGGTCAACTACATGGACTCGCGCCCAATCGCATCCAAGCTCTTGTTCGCTCCTCTACCGCCCAGCTCAGGGGACGACGGGGATGAAGACCGGGACAGCAAAAATCATTTCAAGATGAGTAGCGAGGAGTTCAAGTTCCGGCCTGGTTCTCGGGCGGGAGATTCATCGGCTGCGTGATCGAATATCGCGAATCCTTGGCTACGATACATACACTCTCTGACTGTAGCTACTAAATCAGGGCCGCAGGCGTCCATTGGCAGCGCGAATATCCGCTACGTCAACGATTGGTGAGACGACACGATGCTTTGAGAACGGATAGTATGCTCTAGGGGGCTATCTCATTGCTTGTGCATGAAGCCCCACTCGTTAGGCTCGGTGTTCCCAACGTGCTCGTAGATCCCATTGCCCCGTCCCTTGTCGCGAGACCCAGGCGGGTGCTGCGATCAGAGCACCCTCGAATATAGTATGGACTGCCCAACGGCCAGCTCTCCCTCAACACTCCGAGTCGCGCATCACCCATAAATCCACTCAGCGAGCGTTTTTCGAGGAGATAAGGACGGACTCCTCAAAGACTCGTTGTATATCATGCCGCATTCCACAGAATTAGAACGTGTAAACTCGCATCCTCGGAAGGTCTCGAGAAAAACCGAGAAGGAGGAAATCCACCCCTAATGAGAAAGTACATGAAAGTACCCCTAGGCATACGGTTGACCGACGAACGCTGTCGCTCATCCACCTACCGCACCCTATTCACAACGAGAACCCCCCCGGCCCCGCAGACACGCGTTCATGACGCATGCAAGGTAAGCTGACGCGTACTCCTTGATTTTGACCTGGACGGCATAGAGACGCAGGTAGCGTTCGAAACTCGTGTGTCGAGTTCGTGTCTCTCTGGGATATCGAAACGCAGCGACCAATTATGGTTGTATATTCAGAACATAAATGAGAATACACGCGTGCGGTGACTGAGTAGACCACGAGCAGAACAAGACGACAGAGCGACCTACGAAATCCAGTACGCATACGGATTCGCGTGCGATGTCAGATGAACTACTCGTGCCTTTCCGAGCAGCGCGAATAAGTGACGAACAAGCCCAGGCACGTCGGCACCTCCACAACAGATACGAAGAGCCACGGAAACCGGACAAGGCGAAGACGAGCGTATCTGCTCGACACCGAGAAAAGTCGAGGGGTAAGCTCACGTTAGAACACCCGAGAGGGCACGAGTCGGCGAAGGGTGAAAGGCGAATAACGGGGGCGTTGTCGGACAGACCAGGCGGTACCGCACCAGATGGAAGCAGATGCGGAGAGACGAACGAATTCTCATGAGCAAATACATGATCGAATCCAGGGCCGGATCCGAAGTCAAGTATACCCCAGAGGACGACCCCATATAGAGCGAGGGATGTGAGAATAGGCTTGCGAGGTAGGAAGAAGCGAAGCCACGCGCAGTCAACCCGTGCTTACGATCGACGAAGGAGGCGATGCACCGTGCGAGAGGTCAGAGGGTGAAGCACACGCTGCTCGATGAGGGCAATAGAGGGAAGGAAAAAGGAGTGAGGAGTGAGGAGTGAGGAAGAGAGTGAGACATACTGCAATGAAGCTCTCACTGGTGAAAGGAAGGGCGGTACGGAATAAGAGTCACCTGTATCCGAGTGTCAGCGACTGTAGTTCGTAGATCGGGGCGAGAAAGAGGGGAGAAGGTGGAGCCCTGGGGAAGACTCATCTCCAAAGAAGGATTCAAAAACACCCTCTGCTGCTTCCCCGCGCCCAAGCAATAGACTTCTGAAGCGGAGCCTCAACGCTTCCTCACTTGTCTTCACGCCCGCAAAGGGATCGAAGGGCGTGTGGACGCGTTTGGCATTGGCGGTGAAGGTAAGGACGCGAAGGAGGGAGAGAGAGGGGAAGAGCGCACAGGAGACAGCTGAGGCGTCCCTATTGAGGGCTAGCGGCGAGTTGGGGGAGAGGCTAAGAGACAGAGAGAAAGGCGTACTTCCGGTCTCAACACATTTCTCTTGGTCCCTCGTCCGGAGATCCGCATCCGCCGTGTTCGCGTTCGGGTCTGTGGGCCGTCCGTGTCAGATTTGGTTCGCCCACCCTCGTATATCTCGGCGCGAAGGATGAACGGAGGCGGGAAAGGCCGCAGGAAGGACGAACCAAAGTTGTCGTTCGATCCACCAGGCAGTCTAAGGTATTCTCCATGAAGCTTGGAAAGAAGGAAGGGAGCAAAATCCACGTACTAGAAACCGAGCTCGGGACCTCCTGGTACAACGTCTCCGCTTCCTCAGCCATCCCAACCTCTCAAGCATGGTCAGCACGATCTTGTGCTGTCGTCGTCGGTAGTCCCGCTATCGCTTCTTTCGCTCTCGCCAGTCTCTTGGTGTTACTTCCGGTCTCGATGTGTTTTTCTCTTCAGGGGCAGGAGCTTCTGACGGATCGAAGGGTGTGTAACACCCAGATCGATGGAGGAAGGAGGGAAAGCTGTGATTGGGGGAATTCAAATTGGGGGGACGCGCCGTCAACCGGGTCAGGTGACGCAGCTCAGATAAGATAAGATTGGGTCACGGCGGTTGTGGGGGGGAGAGCGCTAGAGCGCTATAGACTCTGTGATAATATCCTTCTTCACCTATTTGTTTACCTGCACCCTTGACTCGGTTTTATAGCCCGAATTTACCGCAAACAGGATGTTGAACAGGGAGGATAGGGGCGTGCGAAATACTTCGGGCGATCCCGAGCCCAGCCAAATTCGTCCGAGACTCCCCAACGCTTTTGCCCTTGAACCACGATGGGCATGTCGTCGCCTGGAGGAACCCGCCATCCCTGCGTATGAGATGGCCCACCCTACATACGAATCTCGCATACCTCACGCCTCGCACAGTCTCTGTCGGCGCTCAGGCTCGGGGGCGTTACACTTTGTCTCCCCTATCAGAACCGGTGTCACCGTCCACATCTCAAGCCTGTGCGAACGGAGTAGAGTTGCTGACCAAGTTCAGAGCCTAAGTCGATATCTCTCTGGGTTCCACAACGCTTTCGTCTCCACAGCCATTCGTCTAGCTCTCTTTCTAGACGCCTAGCCTCTCGTCAGCATCCCATCCTCCCTGCCTTCGTTACTGGTCGTCTCCCTTGGTCTCCCTTGTCTTAATCTCCCAGATCGCTCCGCATGTGTCTCAGCAGGTGGTGCCATGGGCTCCACCTCGTAACTGGTCGTTTAGCGAGACGGAGGGGCTACCTCATTCACGCAGGCGCACGTTCGGGCCTTACCACGCTTGTTAGTTTGACCATGAACGCAACTGGTCGGGCGTTTCTGGCCTCAACGACTCGGCGAAGGGCACCTAAAGGATGGCTCGATGTGAATATGCTCGACTTGTGAAGCATATTTCGCTCCTACGTATGCTTGCCTACGTTTCCTGGAGGCTCCTCTCGTTCCAGGACAAGGGTCTGCGCTCCCCGAACTTCCGAAGACTCTTCGTCGTTTCGATTGGTTGCTCGCTCAGTACTCGATCCTCGCTTGCGAAGCATTCTATCTTTGGTAGGAGCGAAGCATCTCTGCGGAACCCTGTGTCGACCGTATCCCTGCGTACCCTTGCCTATCGGCGTCTACGTCGAACAACCGATCGTGCTATGATAACGTACATTCTCATGAGTCCCACACCCCGACGAAATTGATACGCACTCACTGCCCAAGTGTTCTGCGCGAACGCTTCTCACCTTCGACGCCATTCAGGTATTGGCGAATCAGGCTTAAACCAGAGTGCTGGTGAGGTTCTCATGCATTCTCGAGGTACGTATAGACTTTGGGCTGAATCTTGATTCGTTACGAATCTCGCTGGGCGGACATCTTCCTGGCTCACGAACTACTCTGTGGTCATGCTATATCTGCTGGTTCTCGTCATACTCTGGACGATCTCGGACAGCTTTCGGATACTGGTTCTTCGCTGGGCGCTGTAAACGGTTATTTCGAGATCGCACCTGCGGATCCACGAACGCGCTCTCAACTCGTTCAGCCTAAGCTGCGTCTTCTGATACTCAGACCTAACAAGCGATACTGTCGAAGTGAAACAACGCGGATGATCACCCGAGGGATATATCTTGCAGAGACAATGCCTAGACCTTCCTCTCAGAGCGAATACGTTCTGGGTCCTCCCCTCTCAGTACCCGTTGGCCCTTCGACGGCGTTCTCGATCATCGGCTAGTTCCTTCAGATCCGATGTGTTCTCATCACTCAAGCTATACGAAGTACAAGGTAGGGTCACCCGCAACGAGCTGATCGCATGTTCACCAACACAACGAAAGGGAGGTTAAACGATGTAGCTGACTGTACTCAATCAGATTCGGACGCTCGAACATGCTCACCCTTTATTTCACATCGCAGCCAGCGATTGTGATTGAACGCGACCTGGGCTTAGGTCGTTTTCAGGGCACTGCATTGCCTCGCGGTCGCTCAGGAGAGGAGGTACTCGAGCTCCAGTTTGACTATGGTGCATTCGATGAGTGCGAGATCTGAATGAAACGCTGAGCGCTGCCGCACAGCCCGGTAAGCGGTGTTCCTTCGATATATCTTCTCGTTGTTCTCACTGCCTAGTTCTGGATCTACTCGTACGCTCCTTCCCTCTCCAGTGGCACGAAGCGGCCCAGAAGCAAAGGGGTTACGATTTGGATTAGAGTTCGACTCAACGCCTCCATCGCATAGCCCTGTTCCCCCCTCTCGTTCTTCATCACCCCTCCCACCGCCATTCCCTTCCATTCCCACGTATTTCTTGATCTTCCGACGATCTTTTCATTGTTGAGCTCTATATCATGTTGACGCAATCCGAGCTTCCTTTCGTGTTCTCCCGAGTTTGATCGTCAGAAGCCTCGAACCAGGAAACCAAGCGCGCATAAGGCGGTCGTCCAAGGAACCTCCTCTACCACACCGATATGTGCACACGGGGTCTAGTTAGTGGACGGACTCGACGCGCGTGCGTCTGCAGGAAAACAATCATGAGTGAATAGCGATGCGGAAAGATATACCGGTACAACGAGCTGTGAAGGGACGTGATTCGGGACCCTCATCACTGCTTAGGCGTCAGTGGCAGATTCCCTTCTCCCGCGAAACATCACGGAAGCCTGAGATCCTGGGACGCAGTCTTGATGAGGCCGTACTCGTTCGGCCTCTCGAAGAACATCGATGTTGAAGCGCCCATGGAATTTATCGTATGAGCCATCTTGCTCGGCGGATGTCCTGGACTCACAAATGCTCACATATGCGCCTCTCGCAAGAGACGACCGCCCGAACGCCTAAGCGGTGCTGAACGCTCCACACCACCTTCCTGACCCCTGTTGTGGAATAGCTTTCCCCGCTTCGACATCGCCCTCTACCAAATTATGGCCCCTTCGATGTGTGGGGGTGCCCTTCGCGCGAATCTATACCCAAATTTTGCGAACTTGTAAGTTTTGAACGTGTCCTAGTCATTATTCTGGTGAATAGTGGAGAGATTGACGCTAGATACAGATCCATGGTCGGCTATGTACGTGATTCGGCTGATCATCAAGTGAACCGAAGGAGAGCCTTCATGGGCGCCTATTTGATAGTTATATATATAACGATCCAGGCGCAGCAGCGATGGTTCGCTCTATCGCCCTAACCGCATTCTCAAACGGCTATTCACGATGGGGCTCTCCGATGAGCAAGTACGGGCGCTTGCGGACACCGTCACCATGTGGCGGTTGCAGGAGGTAGGTTCTCCCACCTTGTTTCATTGAGATACACGGTCTGACTGTTGGAATTTGTAACACTAGTATACCGAGAGTAGGTTCATGCTCTATTACAGAATTCGCCAAGTTGATCCACCTTCAGTACCCTTCTGTGCACTCTATGTGAGAAATATTGCTGCGGAATCGTTTTTGTCAATTACAGGCTCACCTTCCGCTAGATATATTATGTGCTCACGACCTTGGATGAAGAGGTCAGGGCATTTTACCATTTCCCTGCTATGGAATACTACAGCATTTGCAACTAGGTTGCCGTCATACTTCCTCAAAAATGGAATCGGGGAAAGATGCTCTTTATGATTACCAGATATGGGACTCTCATATATGTTTCTCTTCATCTGCCAAGTCAGTGTTGTTGCTAGCTCCCATTGCACTGCAACCGACAATCTGCCAATATTATAGGAGACTTTCGGAATTACTTTGTCGCCACCCCTGTGGTCTGCATTACTGTTGCTCTAGCGGATGCACGCTTCAGCTCACACCTCGTTGTCCTAACCAGATGTGCAAGATCTGGGTAGTAATCTGTAATGGTGCGTTGTTTCGTGCTACATCTGAGGCCCCAGTTGGCTAACAGAGAATTGCATAGCTATTTATTATCTGTACACTTGCGCCTGTGATGGTGAGCTCTGCTGCCGCTCTATGAGACTATTTCCAATTAAATTCCACAGCTGCACTTGCCTTATGCCTTGGCGCACTGCTCCGAGTGAGAGGACTATATCTTGCTGGAATAATGGTGATTTCAACAGTAAGTGGAAAATCATGAAAACTGGGAACATCTTCCGCTTAGTGATTGCTGCAACATAGGGTCCTCGTATTGTTACGGCTATAATCAATTCGATTGGATATGTCCAATACCCTGGTGCTGTCCAATGCCACATTTTCAGTATGCATCACTCATTTGCCCACCGTCCCCTTAGCCGAACCTGTATCAGGTCTCTTCAAGGAACTCGGTTACCCATGTTATGCACCATCTGCAGGGCAAATGGCCAAGCGGACAATCATACCTCTTGGCGTGGACATCCGGGCTTACATCACCTTCTCCACAACCGCAGGTCCGTTTCTCGTTTGCACAATATTGTCTCCTGTGCAAGTGCCAACGCCAAACCATTTCTCTAGTTCTATTCCTGCTGGCTGGTGTAGCTCTCATTGTGCGCTATCAAGGGCATAATGGCCGTCTGGTTCAGGTGTTGCGTCGCGATGGTGGCCTCTATTACATTGCCTTGGCAGGTGTGCAATCATTTCTCTCCCTATTCTTCCAGTACCTCACTGATTGATATAGGGATAAGATTTGGACTGGCAATAACCCGCACACCTGCAATATTGGCTGTAGGTTTCAGCCCTCTTGCCCCGCATTCCTTAATATGAATTTATGTATGAACCCACTTGCCATAGATCAGCGAAATGGATTCCAATCCAGGAGCGATGTGTGTAATGTCACCATTGTTATAGGCTGCAACAGCTCACCAACAGATTAACAGGGTTATCCACGTGTATGTAGTTTGCCATGTTCCGTCTCAGCAAATGGCACAGTAACCTGACCCTATACTTAACGTGGGAGCTACATGTATGTATTGCTGTTCTTGACTGCCTAGCGACAGTGGCTGCACACTGTCACATCAGCATACTTGTTGGGGTAGCCACAGGGGTCTGAGATGTAAGGCATATTTCAGCACACTTCTTCTTTTATTCTGCTCTGTGTAAACGGAAGACTGACACTTGAATTGTTTGCTAACATCGGCACCTGCGTCCAGCAGGACTTGCAAAACACTCCAATTTTTGTCCATTATTGTGCCTTCAAGAGCGGTTTGCCCATCTGCAGTTCCCCAGGTCCACTTAGGGATGTACTTTCCAGTTTTAAAGGAAATATACACACTCCAAGATGCTTCACTTGCATCAAATTTCGATGCCACAAGGTCGAGTACAGACTCCAAATCCCCAGCCCACGCAAACATTGCAAGCAGCGGAAGACCGTCTAGTACATTTGTGTCAGCCCTCACGCACATGCGCATAGAAATGAATCAGTCAACCTGTAAGTTGAATACCAGTCGGAGGACCATTCAGAAACAGGTAACGAATGCCAGCTGTGCGCTGGGGATGGCAAGCCCATACTTCCAGAGAGGCACCATCTGCAATACTTGAGTGGCATTTCCAGTCTGGTAGTCACATATGAAAGTACCTGGTACAGGAACCCTGCTGATTTTTGCACCCAGTTGGACGAGTGCGTGAACCAGTGTCCATTGGCGAGCATGGAATGCTGTTTCAAAGGCAGTTTGGCTGTCTGATTCATGTAGTAGGTCAGCAACTGAAGGGAATCCCTGGGTTGGAGTGGAAAACCCTACTCCCAAATGAAACATTAACATCCACATCCCCCTTTTCCAGGAGCACTTGGGCCGCTCCCCAGTTCCCAGCAAGGATTAGCACCTCAAGTGTTGCTTGGCCTGTGGCTTCGGCCAGGCAATCAACAGCATCCCAATTCTTCTTGTAAATGGCCAACTCGAGCGCGGTACTGCCATATACATCATACGAGGATGGCTTGATGGTGAGGTCTGTGTCCTTATTGACTAGTGCTGGGACTAAGTCCCACTTCTCATGCGATATAGCCACATAGAGCGCTGTACGGCCATCTATGTTTGTTGAATTCAGTTGTGGGACACTTTTGCTCCTATCTATAGAACCAACAAACCTTCAAATACAGTATTGACGTTGGTATGCGCTTCAGCAAGAATTCTCATGCCTTGCCAATTTTTTGTGAGAGATACAACCTCCAGTGCTGTTCGACCATCTGCATCAACTCAGATGGTCATACTTTGATCACATTGAAGCATGATAGATAAACACCCACTGTTTGCCCTGACATTGGGATTTGCACCTTCCTTGACCATCTTAAGGATATCATCAGCCTTCCAGAGCATAATGGCCTCCTTCCATTCATGGTTTTTGATCTGCATTTCCTGTCGTCGTTGTCGCCGAGCCAGAATCATCTCAATGAGATCGCGAAGGGGCATTACCAAGAGTAACACTGCAAGCACTTGGCCGAATCCCCATTCTGTCTCGCCAGCTGCTTGAAGTTCCTTGTTCCGTCGCAGGGTGAGCTCAATATCAACCACAAAGACAATGTTGACACCAAGGAGAATAAGGAGGCCGACACAGACAGGAAATATCGAAGACTGTACACATTTGGCAAAGATCTCGCATAGGAGACCCGTGAGGTGGTGTTGAGGTGGTCGTCGATGGGGTGCTCCCGCATCAGGTTGGGTGGTAGGCGGTGTGCCTTGCACCATGATGTAGCGCTTGTGGTGCCAGATGAAGAAGCCGAGGTATAGTATGACCGGAAGGACAAGGTTCAAACCTGGGAGGAGGAAAAGGGCGTACAGAACCAGAGAGATGATACGGAGCATGCTGGAAGCGAAGGGTACATGGGCACCAAGAATGGCCAGACTGACCGAGTTGGTTGCACAGTTTGCCTCCGAGCGTCCAAACGATTTTGGATTGCTCCAGAGCCATATCCCAAGTGCTGCCATGACAGTGAGATGGATTGAGCCCATAAACAGGGTGATACGGCCAAAAAGTATTTTTGCAGAGCTCTTCTTGCCCTCAGTGTCTGGCATAAATTATAAGCTGTGGGAACAGAATCGGAAGCTGACAACCCACCGTGACAACCCTTTGGCTCTCCACCATCCTCGCCAGGGGCTTGTCTTGGAGTTACTATTGTATCTTGTAAGTAAGGCAGCCCAAGAGGAAAGCAAAGCAAAGCACACTTACAATCAACCATATGGAAGAAAGCCTGGATCTGACTCTTAACATGTGTAACCCACGCACCCCACTCTGGTTTCACAGGGGTCCTTGCAGGACCTTCCTTCAAATTCGCTTTGTAGTGCACGTACAGCAGGAAGTAAATGAACGCATTTGTGTTGTTCATCCAACTCATGCTGAGTATGATGTACGCATGGTAGTTCGAGAGTATCGAGGTCAAGGCTTGGACTCCGCAGGAAATAAGGATGGCGAATGCGAGGATGAGATTGGTCATTGCCTGCGTTTCCAGAGATTCCATTTCGTAATCCGAGATGTGGAAGTTCAACAGGGCCGCGATAGCTGGGAGGAAGCCGAGCAGAACCTGAGCGTAGATGCTGCCGCGGACCCCGATGCCCGCGACGTCAGGGTTAGACGGTATGGTGCACGAGTCCGACATCGAGGTGCCGGCCTAGGTGGTGACGTGGCTGAGGACAAGATGCAAGGATGGTGCTGTGCAACTCAGTGCGTGCTCGACACATTATTAGACGCGGTCACAGTAGGGATTTCGACGTCGATTTCGAGTTGGCTTCGAGCTGGATTTCGAACAGATTTGAAACGTATGTTTTCTGAAATTCAACCGAAATCAACTTCGACCGTACCCGGTTGCGCTGATTTCAAACCCAGATTTCATACGAAGCGATCACGCTGGTACGTAGCTTGAAGGTCAAAACACTCCAAAAAACACTCATCCACGAAGACCACTATTAGCCTCCAATGGTGCGCGCTCGAAGCCGGGCAGATATGTCCACCGAGGAGAAAGTCGCCAGATCTCTGACTGAGTCTGACATAGAAGTCAAGGGCAACGGAAAACGTTTCCCACCCTCAGCTTTGAATCTGGCTTGCGAAATCGAGCTTTGATTTCAGCTAGATTTCGCGCCCAGTTGTCAAAATCGAGACCGAAGTCTGACCTCAAACCTACTCGAAATCGACATCGAAATCCAACTGTGACCGCGCCTATTATAGGTGGAACAAATGAGTTCACTTCCGTGCATATGGCTCGTCGACTGTCGACTGCCTTACTACCTTCCCCTCCCTCCACCAGGGACACTCCAAGCACACCGAGTGGTACTGCCGGAATGCAGTTCCTTGCGAGCAATGCGAGGTTGGCGCTTGGTGGAGAGCTGCGCCCTGATCGTTTATGATCTCCGCACGCTGATTCCGACAGTACGCTGATCGCGACCAGAGCTCACCGTTCTCGCACTTCATCCACCAGCATCAACCCGGCCGCTCCCCGACAGCCTGAGGCCCGTGCCGACGTATGTCTACGCCCTACCACTTGGTCCGAACACAGCATGTGTTCTGAGCTCGCTCCTCATTCCTCACCGGCGGTCGCCTTCGCCGTCCCTACCTCCCGCTTCCACCAATCCTGAAGACCGTGTCATCAAGACGTGGAATAGCGCCGAATCGGAAGCCGAGCACAAAGGGCGGGGAGTAGGAGTACCATGGCCTAGGCAGTGGGGTGGTGACGGTCACCCAGGAGATTGCTCAAACGGTAAGCATTGTTCTCTCTCATGTCACTCGTTCGTCTCCCCTTCCTCTCATCCTTAGCCTCTTCCATTCGCTACTCCCTCATCCACCTGGGTGTTCGCCCATTCTCTCTTCCTCCGTCGCATCGCTTCAAATCGGGCATGGATGTCCATCTGACCATCTTCTTCCTCAGACTCGTCTCCTTCTAATCCTCCGAACTAAGCGCTCACCCGTACCTGCGACTGAGACGCCGTGTCACCACGCCTCGCACTCTGAGACTCAAGCGAGCTCCACCCCAGCTTCATGGTTCCTCTCCGGCGTCCCGGACCCCCAGAACTCTCTTGCTTCGAGTTCTCAGACCGGAGAACTTGTATTGAACGCTGTCAATGCCACCTCTAACTCAGCCCGGGTCCCATGAAGCAAGCACGCTCAGGGACGGTTCACAGAGCAACATTGCAGGGAGAAGCTATACAGCGCGACCTCTTTCGACGCCGCTCCGCCAAACGCCCAACTACGAGTCTACATTCGCGGGCAGCAACACCGTGACCAAGATCGCCGGGCCTGTTCCAAGCCAACGTCCGGGCTGTGATAGCCTGTCAGCAAGACAGGAGCGAACCTTAGAAGGTACTGTCGGCGCTCGATGGCCTCCCCTCGAGCTGTTTCACTCTTTGAAGATCCTTTCCGTTATAACTAGCTGTACCATCCCGCCTTTCGTTTGTCCTTGCCGATCTCTTACATCTGTCTCCCGCCCTTTCATAGCTTTTACCTCCACCTCTCGTTCCAAAGTTATGCTTTACGTGTTCGTTATACATTGATTTCGTCGTTCTCCCCTTTCTACTTATTCATACCCGAGCGACTTCACCAAGGACACCTCTCATTGCCTCATTTTCCGTGCTGGCATACACTTCTCTTCGATTTCTGGCTCTCAGAACCTCATACTTTCGCTTCTTCATCTTTACTTTACATATCATATGGGTATTTCCGCCTCAAACCGCTTCCCTTTCGCTCTAGGGCCAATCCTTTTGCCCCTTGGCGATCCTGTGTCGACGCTGCCTGTGGGAGTCATTGGGACGACGGGCCGTATCCCCGCCACGGACGGATTCCTCCTTACCGCCTGCATGAATGATCACCCATCTCGCTCGTCCTCATGCCGGAGACTTCGACATTCGCTCATTATCCAACGAAACTGGCGTCAACGCTATCTGCTCAAGGAAGGAAGGACTGTGTCCACACTACGGACAACCCCTCGGGATCGGCTTCGGGCACGGTTGCCAACTCGTCCTCGTCGTGTCCTCACGCCTAGAGCATCACGGTCCACGCACGATCCCCCTAGTAATTGTGGGTTCCCCAGGGAGTGCACAATCAGAAGGACGGAAGTGCCATCTTCGACCAGCCATCCTGCTCCATCAACAACTCCCTGACGATTCAAAGGATGAGAACATGGATGGGGGTTGTTAAACCGTCGGACGGCAACCCACTCCTCTGGCGGTTCGTTTCCTCACAACTCCAAGAGCTCTCAAGACGGATGAGATTGCGCGGGCGTCAGTCAGCCGTCCATTCGCATGAGGTCCCCGGACTCGGCCGTTCCTTCATCAAGAGCACTCTCAAGCGTCATGGTCTCCGTACGCGAGGTCGGCATCGGTCACGAAGTTAGAAGTGTCAACTCATTACACGTCTATCAGTCAGCCTACAACTTCGTAGCCCAGAATCGGATAAGAGCTGTCTCAACTTCAAGAGGTCGCTATAGGAACACACCAACCCGGGATGCTCGAACAAGCCGGAGACTGCGGTGGAGGAACGTCATCAAGCGCTGGGTCTCCCGCTGCCCAGACAAAGGAAGTGCACAGCGCTCCATCCAAAACCAACAGGGGTCCTCGATCGACCGCCGAGATGAGGAGAGCCAAGGACAGTGAAGCAGGGTGAGCAAGAGGAACGAGGGGTCGTGCGAGCCAGGAGGGAGTAGTGTGGGTTCCAGGCTCCAGAGTCTTGGTCATCAGGGTTGAGGCCACACGATGGGCGTCACGACGGAATGCAGAGGGAGGATGGAAACGTCGAGGCGCGTAGGGAGCGGAAAGCGAGTTGCCATGTCCGTCCTCGTCGAAGAACGCCCGTGGGTTACGCAATGTCGAAGGCCATCATGTGCGGTCGAGTATTTAGTCTTCCCATTGCTGGCCAGTGTCTGTGTAGGCACAAAGGGGGGAGGATCCACTGAAGGAGATGATGGTAGCGATGGGTGTGGGTGACAAGAGGGAATGGGAGAGTAGCTTCGTGCAGTCAGGTCCGCAACGGGTACGCGTAGATGAAGGGAGCGACAGAATGCAGTGAGAGGTTTGTGCATGGAGGGTGGAAGCATGCAGTCTATGGGTGGGGAAGGAGGGGAAGGATTGAGGCGAGAAATCTGGAGGGAGCGGCGTAGACAAAGAAAAGCGCCTAACCACCCAGTCATTTACCCTGGCGCCATCACAAACCGGAGATGTCCGAGGCTCGGAACGCGCGGCAACCCCTTGCCTCCATGGGGAAGGGGTGACTTGGTGTATTTCCAAGTCGCGACCGACGCGGTACGCACGGGCGCTGTGGTGGTAGGTGGTAGATTGTTCAGAGGAGCGACTCAACATATGGCTGCACTGTAAATGGTGCGCCCAGCTTCGGATGCGGAAAAGGTCGCCACTCCCCCCTGAGTTCCTTCATGGCGTCCCAAAGTATTGCTTGTCTACTCTATCTAACAGGCCTAACCTACATAGTCAGGGCTCGAACGCGTCATCAAACACTTGGCCTATTCCGGGGTTTGGTCCTTTCTGTATCGCGTCCAGGGAACAGTAGCACGCCTACTCTTACAGGCGCATCAAGCGCCGGTCGGGGTACACCTTGATCTCTGCGTATCCCTACTGATGACGCTGTCGACGTCTTACCCCCTACAGTCGTTTGCATTTCAGTTTTCGCGACGACTTCAGCGATTTCGAGTTTCTCGGACGCAGTGTGACAATCAAACTTGATGTCACGCCCTTGCGTCATGCCTGAGCGCTGAATCGTGAAGGTTTGTTGATCGACCATCTTGACTCCAACCAAAGCATCCCTTCGACGACTGTGCCCTCCTCAACCATCCTATCATGAACTGGTGAAAACAAGGCTGCTGAAAGACCCAGGAAAGCCGGCCTACCCGGACCAACGACGTAAGTGCCGCTGCTCGTGTGAGCAGTGGGCGTGCACCCCTTGGATCCGAGGGGCGTTACGACCGACTTTTTCCCTGAGCGCTATGGACGATTCCCCTTGTAGGCAGCGTAGAGCAGTCTCACTGTCATCTACCTGCTCGGAAGGACCTTTGTCGCCTCCCTGCAAGGCACAGGCGTCGTTATCGATCGTCGGCGGCCAATATTCAATACATTTCTCATCATTTTTACTGATCATGCTCTCACCTAGGTAGGACCCTGCAAGCACGAAGTCGGAACGGGCATCGGAATGCCCAGGGACGTTCGGCACGTTGGGGATGTGGGAGGGGTATAAGTAGGTTGTGGAAGAGGCTTGGAAGGTAAGCAGCAATGACCCAGCTCACCTACACCTTTTCTGACGACGACTCGATGCAACCCCCGTTTACTCAACACCCGCCTAATGACGATATCCCAGTTTCCAGCATCACGGGTATGCCCATTCCTCGCCCCTCCGACTCTTGGCTTCGTCGCCCTGCATACATAGGTGCTGTTATACAAATGCTTCCCCACATGCTGATCATTCATTTGATCACATTCATAGATGGTGCACGCAATCCGCCTCTCTTCTTCCACAGCCCTCAAGCCATCGACGAGGCAGTCGCTGCCTGGGCCCCTCGCACTGGTATCTGGCCTGATGCCTCACCCCCGGTCCGTCCCCAGCCCTCCCGACGAGACACCCCTTGAGCAGAGCCTATGCCCTCGACTGCCGCCATGGCCCCGCGTGACCCCG
>JANDKE010000809.1:0-19849 GCA_027627275.1 Coprinellus aureogranulatus | reverse complement strand
TCACTGGGGCATCCTCAATTTTGAAGATATCGGAAATCGGCTTCCAAGAAAATGTAGATCTTGCAAATACCTTCGATTTCTTGCGGACGGATTTTTGATACTGGCTCTCAAAATTTTGCCCCAGTTGAATCCGTTGTGAGCCCCTGCCAAACTGAAGTGATGCTTTTGCCTGATGGCTACCTTAGCGCTCAATCTATCGCGCACGCCGCACGGGAACCTATGCCATAGGGAAAACGTCACAGGACGTTGAAAGGCGCAGCCGAGCTTTCCCCGGGCTAATTGACCCAGCAGCAACGATGAGCCCTTCATTCTTAACAGTACTAACCAAAGCTTAGATGGCGGTGGTCAGACGGATAAGACAAGTCGCCATCGCGGTCCAGGAAGGAGGTGGATGAAAGAACACAAACTTGAACTTGCGTCCGGCATCTCGGATCGGCGATCATTTCTGAGATCGTCGCTTACCTATTTAGGCTTGCCGAAGGCGCTTTGCCGAGGGTCATCCTCAGGGAGGGAAACCTTCTGCCTTCATAAACTCGTTCAGATCGCCCTGGCACTCCCTTCATAGACGTCCAGGTACAGGTCTACTTCCTTCTGAGATCAAGGTGACGGTTTCATACTTTGGATTCAAGGCAAGTAACGGACGTGAAGGCCCTGTCGCACTGACAGAGAAGAACAGTACCGGCCTTTCACCCACCTGGAGGCTCATCGCAGAGATACAATGAGTTAAGTACATACTAGGATGCCATGATAATACATACGAGGTTACATTTCGGGCGGCTTGATCTGTCGTGAAGATGTGCAAATGATAGTACAATGCGAAGCGTCCCATGGAGATGAACTAAACCGATGGACATACCGAAGGAGATCATAAGAGATAAAGGACCATAGTATGTTGAGAGCACTCTGGATCCGCCAGGTGCAGTGTGGAGGCATGTCCAATATATATCACGTCTCCGCTTCAGCGTCGTCAGTCGCACCTGAAGTATCCTCAGGCTGAACCTCTGCCGAACCCACAGCAGGCTCTGTCGCAGTACAAGCCGCGTCCTCTTTCTTCCCTTCTCCGGAAGAATCTACCTCCATCGCTTGACTATGGCAGTCACACAGGTTCACCAGAGAAAGTGGGTTCTCAGGATCGGCAAGCACAGTGAGGGCCCGCTCCGCCGCGATGAACTTCGCGACTCCAGAACTGGAAGCCATCACAGGCCCTGCAACCACCTTCGAGTGAAGTTCAACAACAATGCCGTCGCCCGCGACTGAATCTGAGTGTTTCCTGAAATACCAGTCAGATTCACAGCCGAGCTGTAGAAATAGCGAGAATCTTACCTGATCTCATGTTGCTGACAGCCCTGCTTCGCAAGCCATTCCAGAAGCTCTGACACCGGGTTTGTCGCCATGTCGGGCGACAACTCCCCAAGGACGTCCTCCATTATAAGACCAACTACCGTCGCCGCCTTTTCATAGTTGTACCCCGAATCCACCAATACCGCACCCATCACACTCTCAAAGACATCGCTGATAGCCTTTGGCGGGTCATATCGCCAACTCCTCTTCACAATCTCTTCTGGGGTCAGCGCTTCCAGGATCGGAACGTATTGGTCAATCGCCCTCCAGAGATTCATGTTGTTAGCCAGGATGACCTTGTGTAGATGGAGCTTGGTGATCGCTAGGAATGCCAGTGTAGGTGCGCAGACGACCTTTGCGCGAAGATACGTGAGCTCATGTGAGTTGGCTTTCGGGAACTTCCTATAAAGATAGTCGACAGCAACGAGGTTGATGAGAGCTATCAAGCTCAGTCAGAACAACATCCATAAACACAAAATAGAGACACTTACAATCTCCCAAGAACTCCAGCCGTTGGTACGACGTCCCATCGTACGAAGCGAACGACGGATGGGTAACCGCTTCGACAAGGATGTGATTCCACTTGAACTCATAGCCCAACATATCCTGCAGTGTTGTGAACAATGGGGCCACAGGTACTTCCGGGCTCCAGCTATGGTACCGCAGCTGCCACGAAAGCGACCCTCCGAAATTCAACCCTACGCTCGTTCCAGCTCGTAAAGCCATATCGATCCCACCACACAAGTAGCACGCGCCCATCAGCGCCTCCATGCAGTCCTGCAAGCTTCTCCGTGGCATGAGCACCGACACAAGTCGTTGAGGCGGATGTGATTCCTCAATCATTTCCACTGTTGAACTCGTGTATCGCCATAGAGATACGGGTGTTGTTTCGGTAGACAGGTAATGCTCCAACCCAAACTCCCTCGCGCGACAGAGGAGGTAACGATTAGAGATGAACTGCTGCCGTAGTTTGGAAAGTTGCCCTTCATGTCGGTTGGGATACAGGTTCATTAAGTGATGGTAACTGCCAGATTCAAGACCGCGTCTCCCAGCGTCTCGAGGCGTTGATTATTAAAACAGCGAAGCGCCACAGGGAGAGCGAAAGCCTCCACAAGAAGATTATCCGGAATATTGGGTAAGCGGAGGTCCTGTCGAGCGATTTGTACACGATAAATGTCGGTTACTCGCCGGCAAAGGACTGGAAGAGACGCAAAAGCGTCGGACAAATCCAGAGGAAAAGGGACCCAGTAGCAAGTACTTCTGGGTAGCAAGCACCTCCTGGACTCGTCACCTTCCTCAGAAGGTCCTTCTGGTACGGCAGTGTCGAGCGAATAGGCGCCGTCAAACCGTTTGACCAATGGAATGACCTCAAGGAGCGGCCCCTCCAAGGGGATGGTAGCTTCTCTCCGTTTAGTGGTCCACTTGTCCTTGAAGTAGTCGTGGTAAGTGGAAAACTTCGACGCCCGAGAATCGTTCTTGGGCGGGGCAGATTCCGGTGTGAGGTCCGTCCGAACGACCTTCAAGCGGTACGTCCGCCCACTCTCCCAACGACTGAACACGAACATGTCGTTATACCTGTCCTCCGTCACCGTACTCCAGTCAGTACAAAGAGGCGTTCGGAGGTGCTGCGTCATCCTCTCGAAGTCGATCTGACTATCTCCGTCAAGCAGTACGAGGAAGAAAGTGCATTTGTCAAATGGCCTGCCAGTGTTGCGAGCGCGAATGCCCCACTTCGTGAAATCATTCATGATTTGGCGAGCGCATTGCACGCCTCCCAGGTCTAGAGGAAGTTGGGTTCCACGGCAGAGCTGCACTTCTCTCCCTCCTTGCAAGACGACAGCAGGAGGCAAGCTCGTCCCGGTCACCATACCTGCCGTCACCTTTCCACCCACCAATACTTTATGTAGCCAGAGCTTCTCACCAAGGTACCAAGGATCTTTGACTTCCACAGACATGATATCTGGAGGTAGCTTCTCATCTTCAGGCTTCTGCGAAGGTCTATCCTGTGCCTCTTCCTCCTCTTCCTCGACATCTTGTGACACAGGTAACAAGTATTCGTTGAAGACGTTAAGTCGGAGAAGATGCTTCACAGCCAAGAAAGCAACAGATCGCCTCGCCTCTTTCTTGGACCGCTTGGGATACCCAATGTACACAAGATCTTTCGAAGGTAGAGGCAAGCTGGCGGGAAGGCGAAGGCGAGACTGGAACTCCCCAGAGTATATCGGCTTGTGAGGTGGGGTGAAGGCGTCTCTAGGAATGAGAGCACAGAGGTGATTGATCAAGTTCATAGCGTTGTCGTAGGTAAGAACCGCGCCAGTAGATGGTATGACAATTCGGTCACGCTCCGCCAGTTCCCAAGGATCCGTGATGTCCCAAGGGTCGTCATAGTATTCGTGTCGCCGTGCGTAGTCCTGAGCATATGAACGGTTGTGGTACGTCTTATTGAGCTGATGCTCGCCTTGCTGGAGTGCGCGGTAACGTTCGAGTTGTGCGACGTTGTCTTGCTGGATCATGATGATGTACTTTGAAGCCTGACTTCGCGCTCTTCCTCGAGATTGGACATAGCCTACGAGGTGCTGTAGTGGATCGAAACGAATGACGAGGTCACATGCTGGGAAATCGAGTCCTTCCTCTGCCACGGACGTTGCGATCACTACGACAGAATAACTAAAGCGCACATTTGAAAGAAAAAATGGGCGACTCACAGACGTTTATTGCTTTCTCTCTAAACAACTTTATAGGGTCCCCTTTGTATGCATGCGCCTGCATGGATACGCCCTCGTTGTTCATCCCTTGCCCAACTAGATGAGCACATCGCACCAAGCCCTTGATCTCGGGGATAGCTTCCAATACCTTCGCCAGGCAAGAAGCGACCTGACGCTGCTCGACAAAGATAATACACTGAAAGTTCTTCTTCTGGTGGATCTTAATCAGTTCAACCAGAACCCGAACTTTCGGTGAGTTCCAAGTCAGAGGCACAGGTATGGGGAGCTCGTTGGGAGCATCCAACCCGGAATCAAAAAATGGCGCGTAGTCGTCCAAAACGTCCAAGATGGAGAATAGTTCGTCGGGGATGTGGTTAGCGGCGTCCATCTTCGTCTCGTCGTCCGAGTTGAGTTTCTCCTTGGCTTTGGCAAAAGAATTAGTCAGGTGGTGCCTCATCTCGGAGAAAAGGTACAGCGATGCGCAGTAGGGTCCTAGGTTGTTCAGCGTCATGTAATATCGCATTTCGATCTTGGCCCAAGGCAGATTGAAACGCTCGAAAAGATGGGGAAAATGGAAGTGGAAAATCTTGAGGGTATCATAAATGGATGGCTCCGGGTATTCTTCGTATCTCTCTGGCGGGTAGGGGTACTGTTGGATCATTTCGTCTAGCTGAGAGAAGCTGGCTTGCAGTTCCTCGATGTGCTCGTGGACGCCGACGATCTTGGAATGAAGATTAGTTTCAAGGGTGTATAGCGACAACGCAGGGTTCTTTTCGTTCCAGTAGGGCGATGCTGTCATTCCGAATATCTTGGGTCTCTTGCGTGTATCCTTGATCTGGGCGTATTCTCGCATGACGCCGTTGTAAGGGTGATTCTTGCGGGCATGATGACATTCGTCGAAGACCATGAGCGAGATCCTGTCGATGCTCCATAGCGAGTGGGTGATGAGCTCGATGAAGAGTTGTGCGGTGATGACGATAACGTCGTGGCTCTCCAGTTTCTTCTTCCAGGCTGCACGATCTGAGAAGTCTAGGGCCAGGGCGCCATGTAGCCGATCGACGCGGAGGCCTGTCTCCTTCTCGATGTACCGCGCCTGTTGCTCTACCAAGCTCACTTTCGGGACGAAGAACACTATAATCTTGCCTCGAGCCTGCTCCTGCGTTGACATCCATCGAATGAGCAACACGCTGATGAGGGTCTTTCCAGAGCCCGTTCTCAAATAGGCGATAATGTTTCCTGCTGAAGGTTAAATTTCGACGTCGACCCGTAGGAAGTAACTCCGCCTTTNTGAGCCTGCTGGAAAATCTCCTCCTGATACTTGCGCGCCACCTGTCCCTCTCCCGCAGCNGCTGTGGAATCATTGCCGATCGAGTTGATTGCTATGGTCATTTCAGTCGTTGGGCATGTTACAAAGCNCNTGGCTTNAAGNGCGCCTTANGCGATTTGGCNGGGNAGGGNGAGNACGTCTGGAAACCCGAGATGGTGGTGGTTGAAGAGAGAGAACGATANAAAGGGNNAAGCGCCCGAACCGGTGCTCAGTACAGTAGACATGTGAACAGNCGCCGGGANTGTCACGTGGCAAGATAAGATGATGATCGCTGCGCTCGACGACGTTGNCGNCGACTTGCGACGCAGCTCTGTTCTTGACCGCAGNCCACGAAGTGGTATAAGGTGAGTAACNCTTCTNNTGAANNNTTGANTANCNCNTCCAACCNCTCAGCAGNCATAATGGCAGTGAATCCGTACGAAGACACNGAATTGTGAGCTCAAGTNNTTCACAGCAANTGACGGGCNANCCCTGACCCNGNTCAGCAACGANGCNCTNCGAAAGCATGGTATCATACCCGAACTNCCCCAGANAGAGCGCACACCCTCNCCTCCACCGTCCCCAACGTTCGACGATATCATCAATAGCTCAACACTCGCTGAACTNCAGCGGATGAGAGATGAAGTGAAGGACGANGATCAAGAGAGGGCTCTGGAGACACAACGAAGGAAGCGGCTAGAGCAGCTGAAACATGAAGACCAGGCTGCGAGGTTCGGGCGAGTGTACCCCATTGGAAGAGAGGATTATACAAGGGAGGTGACGGAGGCCAGCAAGACTGACGCGGAGGACGACGACAACGAGAGGGGAACTGGAGTTGTATGNTTCCTATACAAGGATGGGTGAGTGGCTTTTTTGGTTGAAGCCTCTATGACTCGCNNATATCCANGCTNTCCAGACTACCAAGAAGCGACCGCGCATTNAAACATATNCGNACTCTCGCAGCCAAATACCCNCGCACNAANTTCGTCTCGATTGTAGGCGACAAGTGCATTCCTAACCTNCCAGACTCCCGGNTNCCCATGATNATNGTCTACCGCAAGGGCGANATCCGGCGGCAAATNGTCGCGTGGGGAGCAGACAAAGANAGGTCNCNGGAAGGTCAGGCNCATTCTGTGTNTGNNCTGNATTNNAGCNTGCTNATAACAAGGCNNNGCAGAANTGGAAGCCCTCTTGCTCATGACAGGNGCNCTNGANGTNTCTGAATCNTCATTACTNGCTCACGCAGAGCAACGTGANCGAGAAGANACTCANAGTGACGATGACTTCGANGATCTNGANGAAGACGACNACCCTGCATCAAANGCNAAGTTCGCTACCACGGGCACNGTGAACGCTCGGACAGAGAGGAACATCAGGGGACCAGCACGGAAAGGTGGTGANTCNGANTCGGATTTCGAGTTCGATCTATGACCGTGTCCTGGGGCTTGACGTGGTTGTCAAATCCGCTNNGTCGATGCGTTNCAAAGGCCAGTATANGACCTGGCNACGAGGGGATCAAAGTCGTGTTCTCTCCGANGGGGATGAAATAGGCTTGANAACCTATTGGGAGGGCGTGCGCNTGCACTTTCTTTGCGCTTTGTCTCCAGTGAGTTGCTGTCGCAGGAACCATGCCCGCAAGCCTCGTCTCCGATGCATTACACCGAGCCACTCCTACNCAGGGCTCTTANCCTTCCCCTANGCACACTCGCTTTGTATATANTTCCTTCAGGTANCCCTCAGGCNACTNCAGGCNACCAGTCTCCACCAGTCCATNACTTTGTCGGGTCCTGTTCCCCGGGCATATGTCCCGGTTTGGGCGCTAAANANTCGCGTGACGTCACAGTTACCCCAATGGTCATNTTATCCAAGCACCGTGTGTGCACGTAGTCAAGGCCACTCTCTTTCTCCCACCACCCTNTAAAAGCTCCTGCGTGTCAACCAACTTGCCACATCCCCACCTCGCCCCNCTGTCTCCAACAACCACNTCGAATTCTTANACCTTCGACATAGAAACTCAAAAATGGNCCCTGGTTAGTCCTCCGAGGGTTCTGCTCCACAGGCGACAATGCTGAACCCAAGATATAATGTAGCTAAGAAACGATCGTCCCCCGACAACGCGGACGGCTCGACTGAAGGCAAGAGGGCGACAAAGGTCCAGAAGACCGCGAACGGGAAGAAAGCCGTATCCCTGGCCAAGGTGAGTCTCATCGCTTGTTCCTCGAGCGACGCGCCAACCATATCCCACAGCCAGCCCTCCCCGTTTCCGAGTTCAAAGAGAAAGCTGCACCCCTTCATATTCACCTCACCCATACCCCACCCTCCATCAACACGAAGGACGATGGACCCAAGTCCGAGGCGGTCGCCGCTGAGATGAGCAGCGAAGCCCCTACTCCAGGCGGTGAAGAGCCTCCAAAGACACTCGACGCGTCCGAGGCTCTCGATTCTGGAGCCATCTCGACCCTCACACTCTTGCCCAGTTCGTTCTCTACTGGAAGCTATGGTTGGAAGGGAAGTAAGAAGGTGTGGGTCGAGCTGCAGAATGGGGCGGTTGGTGAGGATGGGAAGAAGGAGAAGGTGCAGGTCATGTTGACGTGAGTGGCGCATTCGTCATCCTGGGTTTGCGTGATGGAGTCTAACCGTCTCTCTGTGGCATAGGATCAATGCCACTGTCGTGGGGAGCAAGCAAGGCAAATCCAAGGGCGACAAAGCAGACGAGGACGCCAACGCTGAAGAGGAAGTCGCTGACGAGTGAAGGATACATTACTAACGATTGGATTTCACGACATGCAATGGTTTTTTTTGTTGACGTTTTCTTAGACTCTGGGGCTTCATACCAATGCTGAATTTACTATCTTGATCTGAAGATTCGAGCGTCGCACCAAGCCCCAAATGTCACTCCTCAGGACGATGAAAAACTACGCAGTAGTCTATGCATCCTCGCGGGATAGACATAGGGCTCGCACAGGGCACCGCGACTCGGATAGGGGATGTAAAGGCTTAAGAGACCTCAGGGACGCAAGCCGGCCTGGACGATTCACCCAAATTAAAGTCCGTCCCCACAGAGCCAAGGGCGCAGCACAGATTCATTCCTCGGTTGTGTCTCCCTTTCGTGGAGAACGCAACAACATGTTTTGCATTCACAATTCTACCTGTGGGGCTGGACTCTCCCAATGTATCCTCATGCTGGGTTTCCCATGTGCCCTCGGATTCTAGGCGAACCGCATACACTGGAAAGACTGGTTTGCCTGGTTGATGCTCCATTCTGAGAGTTCGTTCGCATGTGCTGCATATTTTTTCATGTGAAGGACCATCCTGCAAGAAAGGATGCTATGTACAACCCTCTGGCAGCTAGAAATCCAGCTGATGTGAGTATAGCCTGCGCCGTTACAGCAAACCAGGGAGCACTTGCATGATCAGGAGAAAGCGGAATTCAGCTTGCTGTTATGATCGTATCCCAGTATTAGCATCCTGAGTGAGTCCTGACCATTCACCGGCACCAGCCCGAGTGATGCTCGAAACAGAACTTACCGACCCGATAATGATTATGACCATATTAGCGACTGAGCATGCTATGTGGACGAGGGTCAGGAGAACGGTACTCCGCAAAAATAAACCTCGTACCGGTCAAACTCGCGAAGTAGAATAATCCATCCCGGTAGAAGATAGTGATGACCGAATTATGCGGCATGTGGCGATATTCAAGCAGTCCAATCACAAATGTCATCGACACAATTGCTAGATGTGAAGGTCTGGCATGAACACCTAAACCAGGGATGGTGAGGAAGGACGCACAAATCTCGTTGACCATGAGGCAGCCGAACATGCTCGCGAGAAGTGTGCCATAGGTCTCCTTCTTAGGTGGGAGTATTACACATCCCAGGACAGTAGGAATCGGCGACGGTCCAACTTGAATGAACTTCCATTAACATTCGAAGACGCACAAATAAAAGCGCGAAGGTCTTCCCTACATTCTATGCCCATGAAGGAGACGCCAAACATCGAGATCCAAGTGAGGTGAGTGGCCTACGAGTAAGAAGGATGAGAACACTGGATAAGCGGCGGATGCTGGGCTAATACCCACCACATACTGGAAGACGAGATAGTACATAAGCTTTCGATTCCGCCCCGAAAGGACGTAAACCCGTAGGAAAAGAATTGCTTCGGCGAATAGGATGCCTGCCAAAAGGGACGCTACACAAGGTCGCTAACATTAGTTATGATGTTAAACTTGGCGGTGAATTTGCACCAGCACTTACTCTTCCCGATGCGATACATGTCCTGACACGTCTAAAAACACAGTGAAGGTGGTTGTCAGGACATCGAGTACGACCATCGCGAAGTCGAACCTTGGGCGTAATATTAAGCGCGGTGTGGTCTAGATTACCCTGGTTCAGCTGGGCGAATCCAGGAGACTTGATTGGAGCCTACAATGTACAACGAACGGTATGTCGAAAAATGCTAGATACCTTGAGAAGAGATATAACACCTTTACGGCACTCCACGGCGCAGGCCAGATATATTCGATCTATATTCAAGTTCCGGAATGTCAGTGTCGAGAGGTGGTGTTGGTTCGACCTCACCTCCACATCCAATGTGGCCAAGTAGTCCACTATCTAGTAAAACAATTCAGGATGAAGGGGGCCATGGGTGCACCATTGCTCTACTCACGAGGAGGGTAAGGCTGGCAACATCGAAATACTACATAGCAACCCCATTAGTTGGGCCATTCCGCAAGGGAGAATGAGATCACACTTACCGAGCCAGCCATAGTGCGGTTAGCAAAGGCGATAAGCCCGTTCTGAGCATTTGATTTGGGGTCGTATTCCATGGTTGTGACGGCGATGCAATTAAATATGGAGCTCGGCCTAAACGCGTGGAGCGGGGAGGAGATGAGGACGCGACGAACAAGCCACAAAGGGAAAATCCACCCTCGTGGGCGATTTAAGGGGGCGAAACGGTAGTCGGTGTCCTACAGATCCGTGAAGCACGAAGGAGGTGATTCTTCGCCCAATGCTATCGGGCCGCAGTGCTCGGTCGAAGGAAATACGCGCTTGTGTGGCAATGCACAAAAGTTTCTGCGTCCAGACGGGAAAAGGAAATTGCCCTTGCCCTTGCACCTGCACACCCACCCCGAATACATAGGTGATTGCCAGTTATTCGTACAGACGACTGCAGCACCGTAGCTAGCTCCAATGTAATTAGTCTTGTAGACCTAGGCCGGCGAAAGAACGGCACCTAGCACGCGGAAAGTTCGTGGTCTCCCTGTGCGGTCGGCATTCAGAGTGGTGCTTGATCTGTTACACGCCCGTTCAAGGCTGCGACATGTGGCGGTTTTTCTTGTCAACGTCCCCTTGCTAGTACTAGTAGACTCTGGGCTTCATACCAATGCTGAAATCACTGCCCTGATCCGAAGATTCGAGCATCACGCCAAGTTCCAAAGGTCACTCCTCAGGACGAAGAAAACCTATGAAATGGCCTATGCATCCTCGCGGGACAGACATATCAGGGCACTGTGGTACCTTTCGCCCCTCAAGCCTTGTAAATATATAGCCTGAGCGCTGCATGGCGCAGTCAAAGCTTCTCTCTGGCACTAAGAAGGTTGCTTGTGGCTCTATATCGGCCCATTGCTACTCATCCGCCCTGCCCAGACTTTGAACCTCGCCACAGTGGGAGCTCAATGGATTCTTCAGGGAGCACCGTTCGGGAGCTCGCATCTCTGTCGTTCCAATTTCTGGATTCTTGCCCAAGGGCATGCCTGCGTTTCGAAGGCACATTAGGGTTCTGCGCAAACACCATCCGCGGTGTTGAGCGGTACTCATCGACGTTGGACGTCAACTCGGCCGCGTTGTTACCGGCCGTAGCGTATGAACGCATATGGAGGATCAGCCGACAGGAGAGGATGCTGTGCGTTACGCGTTGGAAGCTACAGACAAGCCTCATCAGTGGAATCGGATTCGCAAAATACTGAGGGAACTTGCATTATCATGAGAAACCGGAATTCTGGCTGCATGAATGTGAGTGAGCTTTAGCCTACCAAGCCAAATGGTATGATATAACGCACAGGCCCAGCAAGGTCAATGATGATATTCGCAGTCGAAAAGGCTTTGGCAGAAATGGCATCAATCCTCCCATGACTTTAGACTTCTTCCTATATAACTCTCACCAGTTAAGACGGCAAAGTACACCAGCCCGTCTCGGAAGAACATGTCCACCAGCCTGCTACGCTGCAATCCTCTGTACTTGACGACACACAGTGCGGATGTAATCAAGGCGATCGCTGAAACCGCAAGATGTCCGTATGAACGTGAGTGCCCAAGCTATCTCAATGCAAATCATGCAAAAGACGCACCGAGTTCGTTAGCCATTATAAGACCAAACATTCCCGCAAGAAGCGAGTCATATTTTTCTGAGTCGGGGAGACCTGGGACGCATCCTAAGACAGCGGGAATGGGGGACGGTCCGACTACATGAAGAGGTCAGTCTCAGCAAGGGCAAAGAAAGTGATGACACACATTCTACCCCAGCGAGAAACACGCCATACATTGCGAAATATGCTACATGAGTCGCCTATGAGATTTAAGTGTCAGGTCGCTGTGTCAAGGCATGACAGACCGCCGCTCACGATGAATTGCAAGGCGAGGTAAACCATTAGTCTCCGGTCTCTACCAGAGAGGGCGTACACCCGGAGGAAGAGAATCGCTTCGGAGAAAACGATACCAATGACACCAGAAGCTGCGTGAAGCCGTGAGCGAGGGCTTCCAGGGAAGCATGGAAGGAGACGCACTCACTCGTACCGACACGAAACATATCCCTGCAAGACTATATTTGTTCCATGACCGTGTGCTCGTCCGGTCCTATGTAGTGGTGCCTGACCTTGGGTTCGACATGGAGAGCCGTATGATCTACGCAAAGGGTCAACTTCATGAATGATGTAGCATAGGCGAGCTTACAGTACACAGCAAAAGGGACGTCGAAGAACACCATATACCTCGAGCAGAAGTACAGAAATTTCGCGAGACTCAATGGAGCAGGCCACATATACCTGGCCTAGTCGGATTGCTAAAAAGCACGTCCTCTGTTGCAAGAAATCACGGTACACACCTCCGTCTCCAGTGTCGCCAGGTAATCGACCACCTGAAAGGATTATAAGTCAGTCAAACGGCCGCAGGAGTGAAGAAAGGATATTACCAGCAGGACGAGGCTGGCGACATCTAGATACTAGGAATGATTCAGCATAGCCTGGAGTGGCCGAATTCCAGGTTAAAAGGGGAAGGACGTACCGTGCTAGCCTTCGCACGCTCTGCGGACACCACGAGGCGGTGAAGCAGAGCGGAGGGGTCCGCACTCATAATCGAGAGATAGGTAGAGCTCGAGAGCGACCGAGTTGGGCGGTGCCCACGAAGAGGGGAAAATACACGAAGCTGGAACGCCGGTGGCCTGTATTATGAGGACGGGGCTCGGGGATGATTTATCATGGCCGAGTTATGGTTACGGCGCCCCATGTCTATTTCAAGCCAGCACAAGTGCTGACACGCCATAGCAGAGAGGCATGCTGTGGTGTCACTACGGCAAGTTGACGGAGACGTGACCAGGATGCGTCCTTAGCGGTTGGATACTACCTCTCGCGGAGACAAGGTCTTGGGCGCTTATACCTTACTCGGATATGCGCCCGAAGCGCGTACAACCGTTTCTGCCCCACTGGAGACGAGTGAAAAAGCGACAACAGCGGAAACATACTCGAATACGAACACTCACCATCGGCGCACTTCCTGAGGTGCTGGGCATGCAACAACAAGAGGAATAGCGCCCAGGTAGCTGTCGTACGGTCATCACCTTCCGAAATGTTTCCGGGCGTCTGGAGAGAGAGTTATATCTTCCTTCGGGGTCGATGCTCTAATTTGAGGTTCAAGGACATTCTCGGCAAGCTCGGACGCTGCGGCCATTGTCCAGATCCATCGACACCAAACCAAGAGGACGAGCTCCTGGCCTCTTTAGCAGCACACGCGAATCTTCACCCCCACGGCGCAGAAATAACCCCTATACGTATCATTCCAAAAAGCCGTAAGAACAGACACACTGGTATGTCGTCAAACCTGGGTCACATAGCTGTGTCACGACAGTCTTCTGAATCCACTCCAAGATAAGACAGATGGAAACCGGGTGCCACCAACATCCGGTTCTTCCACTTCCATTTTGACCGGTCTTCGAGAAGGCTTCGCGGAGTGCGTACCTCCTGGTACCGAAGAGGCGTAAATAAGTTATCGCTGAAAGCCTTCACCGCCTTGTGTAGATAATTTTGGACGAGTCGGGGATTTGTCGCGGAGAGCGCCTACTTCCTCGACGGCCTCTCAGCCCAGATGGGCTGAGCGTTCTCCGGGTGCTCCGCACCTGCAACCTAAAGAAAAAAAAGCGGTGATTGAGTACAAAGAGACATGAACATCAGTCGGCCAAACCGTCCAAATCCAAAATCGAAGTAGAGATCACACCAAGACGCCGCACATATGTCGAAAAGTAAGAAATCTCCCACTGCAAAGTCTACCAGAACGCATAGAAGGTTGAAAACATGAAACACCGGGTACAAGGGTACATGGTCACATTCAATAACCGATTCTGGACGGTGACAGGCGTCGCGGCGAATCGCGTACACATATCATATGAATACGAATGGTCGATTCAGCCCCACGCGAACCACGGAATCACAGCACGGAAAGCAACAGTCCCAGTGAAAGAAAGAACAAGAACCACACATCCGAATCGGATAGCCTAACCGCCTCGAGGCTAAGCGCCACACCAATTGTCTCGTCATCGAAGGAGGCTCGCCATGCAGTCTCAAAGCCACAAACCCGAATGCAAGAGAGGAATCAAAAGGGAAAGGGAATGTGACGAAAGAAAGCTCACCTGAGCCTCCACCTGTTTCTTCATCTCAGCTTCGCGGGCCAAACGAGCTGCCCTCATTGCATCAACCTTCTTCCTCAGATCAGGCGCCATTTCCTAGATACCCATCCGACATATAGGGGTAGGAGAAGAAGATCAGTCAGTTAGCCTGCACGACAGATCGTAGAGAGAAGTGACAACGAAAATGAGCCCAAAGAAGGCTCTAAAGAGGAAAAAAAGGGAAAGAAAAGTGCAAGGAGGGTACTCGTCCGTGTCACACAAACGGCTGATCCGTCTGCGTTACACGGCGCCGAGGAGGGTGGCGTACCGAAACGGTGGACAGGACGAAGTAGAAGCACATATGAAAGCCAAGCCCACACCATCGATAGTGCAAGGTGGCAAAGGGTATCCAACTACTAGGCGCGACCGAAGCCTAACCTTCGCACTTCTCTCTTAATCGCATGCAATACGCACAAGCTTAAGAAGACCCGAAGCACCCAACCCGAAGCGCAATCGAAGCTTTTGGAAACGAAGCCAAGGAGCCACAAAGACCCCCACTACGATATATACGCAGCCACCCAGAAATAAAGTTGAATCCAGAAAGGAAGTGAAACGGGAAGCGTCCATGGGCCCATACGACGCGAGAACCAGGTCTATGCATGGACGCAGGTCTCTTCCATCCGCTGAAATCGCGTGCATAGCGGACATTCTCCGGAGCTTGTCACACTGCTCTCCAGGTAACGTGGAGTTGCAGCTTAGATAGCGCCGGTGAAGAGAAGAGACGAAGGTAAGAAGGAAGATGTTTGGAACCCAAGTAGCGAATGGAGAACACCCTTACGGACCGCGAGACAACTGAGCGTCATCATGCAATGGTAAGGGTGTACCCCCTGCTGCAAAGATAAGAACTCCGGAGCAGTTTGGGATCGACGATGACCAGTACATCATCGATCCACTAAAGATCAGCATGACCAATGGCAGCGCAAATCACCGCAGACACAGCTTCGCGTAAAAAAAGAAACGGCAACCAGACTAGAATAAACTCACATTATACAGCTGCTCCTCCGTAGGCGTCGTCGCTAGAAGCCGGAAAACCAGGTAGAGAAGAAATCCAAAGTTAGCTATCGCATCATCACCAGAGAGAGCCAAGTACAGCAATCCGAAAAGGCAGTTCGAAAGAAAAAGTAAGGTCTTCTAGCTCGTTTCGGACAGCTCTCCCGCCCGCAGCCAGCCCAAGATTGACAGAAGCTGTAATGCCTTCGAAGACGATAACCAAAATCCAAAAGATGGGTAAGAACTTCCGGAGAGACGAACCTTTCATAAGCGTATACCCAACGCCCATCACTACATTTGTATTCGGCAAGGTGATCGACCCGCAAGAGGTGTGCAGTCGAAGGCGAAGATGGAGGAAGGAGAAGCGAACAAGGAAGCGCCGAGTGTGCACATATGCCAATAGAGACACATCGCATTGCCAGTTGGATGAGGCAGGACAGGAAGTATGAAATTTGTTGCCCAGAAGCATAGGCATTGAATGAGAGTGCCAGTAATTCCGGTGGTCGCCATGCACATGTACAGCGTTTATTCGATGGAAAAGTCGGTATCACCGCATCGCCAAGGAACCCGCCCGTTGGCGTCGTTCATTCAAGTTTCGTTGGATTAAGCAGACAGGCAGAAGGAAGACCAAGGGTGGAGCAGAAGGCGTTTGGCGACGGCGTAAGTGCATTAGAATAGTTCCAGAGGTTACAGCAGGACCAGACCCCATGANNNATTCAAAGCCCAGAGTATGAAGAAGTTCAATCANTTTCCACAAGAAAAAGAAAGAAGGGAAGTACCGATGTGAAGTGAAGAGCCCAGAGATGAAGCGCTTCGTCAATACAACCTCAAACGCGCGATATGAACCCAGGATACGCACACACAGTCGTCAACATCGTCCATCTCACCCAAGGAAACTGTTGCATCTTTCCTTCCTTTCTTCCTTCCCTCAAAATCCTCTCGGTCTNCAANCTTCTTTCCTCGTCTTCCGAGTCTGTCANCTAGTAGTCGGCGGTGTCTTGTCACCTTCCTTCTTCCTTGCTTGCTTCCTGACTGCCTGATAGATTGCTGTATTCAAGTTGTATGGCCGGGTTTTCAAGTTCGAAGTCGACGGAAGTGTCAGAAAGCGCAATTNACGGACGAGACNGTTNNCCCGGTAAGCAGACAGACAGTCCTGAAAGACAGCAGGTGGTGGTAGAAGACGAAGTTGAAGTCGCGTACGTCGGGACGCGGCAGTCTCGCATTTGGTTCCGAAACTCCGCCCGACGTCACATCANGGCCGTTCCGGGCAGCNGGCGCGTCTTGCCAATGAAATGCTCAGGANTCAATATTCATGNGTTGTCNAACTNGCGGTGGTACAGTAGGGTCATAGAGNNTCGACNTATTCCTCTGCCCCTCCNGATCANTTGATTCTAAGACTTTNNTATGCNTGANGAANTGNGGTGCANGTGTANGTGTGGTGTGAATGGGGAAANANCTCGGAAAGCAGCCAATAATGTGGTGGGTAGAGTAACGAGNCCATGCAATGTATCGGACGAAAAGAGGGAGGGAAGGTGGGNTAATGCAAATGCAATGCGACGAATCATTTGTANGTTTGAGAAAACGCTGTTGAAGCAACAGANAANTGCGAGCTNTNCGGTACGGCACCAGCAGCAGAGAGAAGAAAAGCAGACAATGAACGAAGACGANCGAAAGAGCCAGTCGACGCCGCCACCAACAAGTCAGAAAAACCCACAGGGAAGCGTCAGGAAGACGACTCATCCCCNCCGCCTCCCAAGTTAAACACCTTCCTNCCCGGNAACAAATCCTTCACAGTCGACACAAAACTCCTCTTCCTCATCCTCGCACTAAACCCCGCCGCNTCGCTCGACTTCCNNCTCTTCTCCTCAATCCTCGCCAGTTCCTCTTCCCACTCCCTCATCCNNTCTTCATGNCCNNNCNCAGANGANGCNTGNGATACCACCGCCGGGTTGAAGCTAGATGGTGGAGGCCGGTGCAAACCACTCCGGGAACTCGAATGATACTCCCCCTTCCCCGACCTCAACGACCCAGTTCCCTGACCCCACTCCTCATCCTCATCATCACAACTACTATCTCCCTTCCCTCTCCTCCTCTCACTCCTCGAACTACTCACACTCGAACTACTCGCCGTCGTACTCGTCCCCGTACTCCCTGTCCCAAACGCACCCCCGCACTCCTCACCCTCCCCCACTCGAACTACTCGACGAATGATTCTTCAGCGGCGGAGCCTGCACAGCCCAAAAACTCGAACTGCTCAACTTGCCACTACTGCTACTCCTCCCCTTCTTACTCATCGTCGCCGCATCACCCTTCCCATGCTGGTGTTGTTGATGTTGCTGCGCCGCAGAAGAAGGACCCCCGTTATGCTGCTGCTGCTGCTGCTCACTCATCCCCATCAGCCCCATCGCACCCCAACCCGCTTCCGAGCGACGCTTCTTATGCGGGTCCCCATTCTCCTTTCCAAAACTCGACTTATCGCGCGGACCCGCGCTCGTATGCGGGCGTCTCGGTGCTTTCGCTCTACTCGAGCTAGAACCTGGAGTCGAGGTTGTCGCACCTTCGCCCCTATACGGCGCTGGGGAAGGCGGGATATCCCCGCGCTCAAAGCCATTTGGGCTCTTCAGCCTCCTCGGCGACTTGCTCTTCGACCGCAACGCCGAATCGTTGACCCGTCCGGACTCGACGAGCTCCGCATACGTCGCCTGCGCGTTCAACCTCTCCTGCTCATTCGTCGACACCACCAACAGCTCCTTCTCCCCGAGCTCGATTGTATCCGTCCCGTTTGCCGGTGAAGTGACCGAGATCTGGAAAGTGACGATAACATCGCCAGATAGGGAGGAAGGCAGAATGGGGTTAGCTTTAGCTTCGAACGCGAATTCATCACGAAATTGCCGGATCAGATGGGAGAGAGTGGTTGTAATGTTGCCGCTAGCCACGCGGGCGAAACAACAACCGTGAGGCTGCTATTGCCGTTATAGCCAGAAGACAACAGAACAGAAGGAAGAAGGATGGAGTTGGAGAAGGAAGGCTTAGGGAAGCGAAGCTAAGGGATGGAACGTCGACTTACTTTGACACGAATGAAGTACTTGACAGAGACTAAGTCCGAAGATATAGTTTCTCCGACTGCCCAGCGACTGTGCGACTTGGAAGCTGGCCATTCGAGGGTGACAGAGGCGCTCCAGAGACCTTTGTTGTCTCGTGTGAATGCGTCGGTTTCGGTGCCAACGATGGGGTTGACGACGACTTTAGAGGTTGAAGAAGAGGATGGTAATGATGGTGTTGGGGGTGATGATGCGGTCATGGGAGGTGTATGCTGTGCGGAAGAAGCTGCTTGTATCAGAGGAGAGTCGGAAGTCCATGAGAAAAGAGATGCTGTGGAAGGGTTGACGGTGTCGGGCGTGATGGTTGGCTGAGAAGAGGCGAGTGATGCTGTGGATTGTGCCGGTTCGAGATGCTGTGACGTGGATGAAGCGTGTTCTGGATATGTATGCTCTGAGGGTGACAAACTGGGCGAACTGCGAGACGGGGTAAAGTATGAGCTGTGCGAAGACGAAAGGGGAGCNGAAGGAGAATGGGGGGATGCTGATGGGGACGAGTGTGCCGACGTTGAATGGAAAGGAGGGCTCGGAATAGGGATGGGCGAGGATGCGGACGCGGGTTGTGGATCAAGGAGCTGTATTCGACGCTCGATGAGGACAGTAGCATTCTTCACGGACACGTTCGGCTCTAGTGGTTGCAAGTGCAATTGTATTGAGACAGGCTCGGACGGACCAACTGGATGGCTAGGAGCGTCGTACGAATAGCGTATCCGTGGCGCACGCGGCTTGGCCGTGCACTGATCGAGGGTGACAGGGGATTTGGCAGGACCTGGCAGTGGTACATGCTTTGGCAGGTCAAAGCGGGTCAATGGAATCTCGAAATGGCGGATCTGCCGCGAGCCTACGCCAGTAATGGGTATATGGTTGAGGACTATGAATACGTATGAGTGTTGGGGCGGGCGAGAGGAAACGAATAGAACGCACCTGCCTCAACCCTCCACGTGCAGCGGTACTCGACGAACGTCGCGGTGCTGAAGCCCCCGATGTTGGCCGGCAGGGTTATGCGAAAGGGGTATTCGAGGACGCCGACCGGCTCGTACTCGACGTCGTCCGGCTTGAGCCAGAGGACCTGGGTATGGTCTACGAGGATCTTGGAGTTTGTGACATTGACCCGGCCTACTCGTTGTTCGTAGCAGCGGACAGAGATGGTGAGGGAGGTGCATGGGAGGAGCTTGAGGTCGGTGTCAAGTTTTGTGCGCACGACTGGCAACGATGAGCAGACGAAGACCGAGAGAACGAGCTACGTACTGCCTTCGACGCGTACTGGGGTGAGACCTAGGTAGCCGAGGTGGGGAAAGTACTTGCCCCCCTGGTTGCCTGCTCGCTGTGAGCGACGACGAGCTCGGGGGTTTGGGGAACGCACCTTTTGTGGAGGACAGGATGAGGTGGACCATTTGGGGGGAAGGGAAGGGAGGAAGGGAAGGGTGGCATCTGGATACTAAAAGCCTTGGAAATTGCAAAGAAGCAGCAACTAA
>JANDKE010000808.1:0-19865 GCA_027627275.1 Coprinellus aureogranulatus | reverse complement strand
TGCTATTTGGACAATGGGGAACCTCGGACGAGCGGGGTATGGTGCGACACTTGAGGGCGTTGTGGGTCCCTATTTGCTTCAAACACACTTCATCGGCTAACGACTCTTTCGCATAGTGGCCGTATACATATGACACCTGTGACGTTGGAACGGCTCCTAATCAGACGATTAACGATGCACCTTTGGCGGCGACGGAAGATGGAGCCGGCCCAGGAGGCGCACTGTCATTCTTACCAGGACAGAAGCTCTCGCGGTGTACATGTGCTGGTGAGGACCACCCTGGTCCCCGACATACAGATGGCACCTTTGTAGGGCGGGCGGCACCTGAGATTGACATCTTTGAGGGTCAAGTCAGGGCGAGCGACCTGACTGGAGAGGTGTCTCAGTCGGCACAATGGGCTGTGAGTGAAGTTCCCCGTTCCCTAACTCCCTGACAGCTCACGAAGAACTGTCGGTAGCCATTCAATGCTCGATACGTCTGGAACGACACCCCCGAAAACATGATAATTGCCAATCCGACTATCTCAACTCAAAATACCTACGTTGGGGGGACAACTCAGCAGGCTACTTCAGTCATTACTCGGACAGACATGAACTGCTATGAACTTGGAGGAACGGGATGTTTCTCTGTATATGGCTTCGAGTACAAGCCGGGTTTCGACAATGCTTACATCGCATGGATATCCAACAACCAGCTGGCCTGGACGATGATGGCAGGTGGCATGGGTCCAGATAATATCGTCCAGATATCTGCTCGCCCCATTCCACAAGAGCCGATGGTTCGTGTCTCTTTGGTTTACAAACCCAAACCAAACTCGGACTGACGGAGACGGTGCATTCTAGTATATCCTCATTAACCTGGGTATGTCGAGGAGTTTCGGCGCCGTCGACCTTGCGGACCTTCCCTTCCCTGTCCACATGCGAGTAGACTACATAAGGGTGTATCAACCTGAGAACGCCATTAATATTGGATGCGACCCACCGGATTTCCCAACTGCCAGGTATATCAAAAAGTACGTGACTTTGCGAACTGGAGAACTAGAGTATCTGCCGCTAACAGCCCCCAGCCATATTGAAGCCTATACCAACCCCAATTTGACGACATGGGTAGATGACTACCAACAGCCCTGGCCAAGGAATTCCTTGATAGACCGGTGCTAAGCCAGCGACTCTACGATAACCAAGCACACTATGCATAGCATATTTTACGCAGCATTGTACTACCATTAAAGCACGACAATATCACACCCGCTTATCACATAGCTTCATCGTCCGGTCCTCAACACAGGCATGGTAAATGCATCGTCACCATATTGCAGGACCTCCCTGCTGGTGTCTGGTTGTTGATCTGGAGGAACACGTCGTAGTAATTGCGATCACTGGTGCTGCATGCCAGGAAGTTGAGCTGCCTGGGGTTTTTGATGATGATTGTGTCGCCTTCCAGACCCCAGCCAGTGGTGGTGGCTGTAGAGCCGAGCGAGAGGGCACCCGAGGAAGTGTCGACGTTGAGGTAGGATTGTGTTCCATTGGCGCGGTTGAGGGTAATTGTACCGCCGATCGTGAAACGACCCGAGGATGATTCAGGGCCTAGCATCGGGACTCCACCTGAAAATCTGTGTTGGTAAATCAGGCTCAGCTCGAGAGGGAATGGCGCACCTTTATCTTGGAGGTAGAAGTGGTAGACTGGATTTGTCACGGTTCGGATTTGGGACCCAGTCGGTGCAGCTCCTGGTTGTGTCTGGGTTGGAGGGTTGGGGGCCGTGGGTGTGGAGGACGTCGTAGTCGGTACTGGAGCAGTAGCACCAGGGACGCATTGAGAGTACCCTAAGCACAGAAGCGGGTCAGTTTGAGAGAATTATCTAACCCTTTGAAAAGAGTACATTGATTCGTCGCCGTGCATATATATCCAGAGACACAGGTCGTAGGGCCAGTCCTATGCGAGCATTGACACTCTGAGGTGAGGAATATGAAAGCCGACAGGAATCTGTTTCTCACCATCCCGAGCCTCCGCACTGTCCGTAGGCTGGCGCTTGAGATTGTGCGAAGGCTGAGCCAGCTAGAATCGCGAAGAGAGAGGCCGACACTGAAACTGAGAGCATGCTGGGCAGCGAAGACAAGGAGCGAGAGTCCGAATTCCATATACAAATTCATGGGCTGGCTTAAGTTCGGAGAGGATAAAGTTCGGTGTTCCCGACACTCATCGGCGCGACCAGGTGACCAAACCATGGCAGTACGAGAAGCCTGAGATGTTCGTGGGCGACATAGGCCTTCAATTAGATCCCGGCCAAGAGTCCGGAAAGGATCTAAGAAGTTGCTTTCTGGTGCTTGTACCGCATTTCGCAGCAGCATAACCATGGCTGACCGTATCTCAGCCTGCGCAGTATGTCAAGACCACAAACAACACAGCAAAAGGGAATTCAAGTGGAGATGGGCCGCATGACGATATGGCGATGTGGTAGTCAGAAGCGAAGCCGCAGGAGTGTGGCTGTCCTCCAACCAATGCCCTCATAAAGTGACCGTCATCTGGCAATGACATGTCGTCCTCATACAATCCCCTCCCGACTTCTGAGTCCACAGATAATCTAGCGGACTCTCCATCTGCTCACAAGCAAGAACATAGGAAGAAGACGATTCGGAAACGCATTCTTATTGCCGTTGCTTGCGTCGTTGTGCTCTTCTTGACCTTCAAGGCCGGACAGTACTCCACATCTCGACCCTCTGTGCCATCGGAACCGACACCGGTGCCTACATCCACCCCCTCGACACCAGACACAGACAAGCCTTCACCAGAACTAAATACCACTATGCCTCACGGTGGAAAGCGCAGCGTCGGATAGTGAGTGCATCTTTGGTCGAATGCCATCTGGATATTGATTCGTTCCAATCCATAGCTTTGTGAACTGGTTAGCCTCACGCCCTGCACAACGAGCGATCATGCTAACATCGATCTGAAGGGGTATTTATGGACGAAAGTTTCCTCCAAGCTTGATCCCAGTGGACGATCTGACGTAGGTCCCAGTTCGTGCCTGACTGTCGCTCTCCATTCACCCTGTTCATATTATAGACACATCCTCTACGCATTTGCCAATGTCAAAGCTGACTCTGGCGAAGTCTTCCTCAGCGACCCCTGGGCCGCACCAAGACATTCACTACCCCGGCGATTCCTGGAATGACGTCGGCACCAACCTCTATGGCAACTTCAAAGCTATCTACAAACTCAAACAGGAGAACAGGCATCTCAAGGTCCTACTCAGTATAGGTGGATGGACGTACTCCCCCTCCTTCCATCCCGTCGTCGTTAACCCAGCAGCGCGAGCGAAATTCGTCGAGACGAGCGTGAAGTTGCTGGAGGACTACGGCCTGGATGGCTTGGATGTCGATTATGAATATCCGCAGAACGACGCTCAGGCCAGGGGCTATGTGGAGTTGCTGAAGGAGATGAGGCATGCACTGGATGTCCATGCGCATAAGAAGGGACATGGGGCTCACTTTGCATTGACGGTGAGTAGTTGCATGTATTACCTGGGTTGGGGAGGACTGAACTATCTTGCATAGATTGCGGCGCCTTGCGGACCAGATAACATGCACAAGCTCCACGTCAAGGAGATGGACAAGTACCTCGACTTCTGGAACCTCATGGCATACGATTTCTGTACGCTGATAGTCTATCACCCCATTCTTTTATCTGACTCCTGTACTTCTAGCTGGATCATGGGACAAGATTGCCAACCACCAGGCCAACATTTATGGTCCTCCAATTAATGCTGCAGAAGCCGTCGACTTCTACCACTCCAAGGGAGTTCGAAAAGACAAACTCGTCCTCGGAATTCCTTTGTACGGACGTTCCTTCATGAACACCCAGGGTCCCGGTACTCCCTTCTCTGGAATTGGACCAGGGAGTTGGGAAGCTGGCGTCTACGACTACCGCGCACTGCCCCTCCCTGGCAGCTATGTCCATCGTGACGAGAAGAAACTTGCCTCTTGGTCATACAACTACGATACTAAGGAGATGGTCAGCTATGATAACGAGGAGGTGGCGAAGTGGAAGGGAGAGTACATCAAGCATAAGGGTCTTGGTGGGAGCATGTTCTGGGAGTTGAGTGGGGACAAGAATGGGCCGAGGAAGGATATGGAAGGTGGGCCAGGAAAGGAGTACCAACCGGGCCACTCCTTGGTCAAGATCGTGAAACATGCGATGGGTGGGTTGGAGAAGAGTCATAATTGGCTGGAATATAGCGAGAGCAAGTTTGATAACCTGCGCCAGGGGATGCCTTCATAGTTACCTGATCACATTGCTCTTCCCACTTTGCATTCACAATTCACGGACAGATACCATTGCATTATAATAGGAATCATGCGCGATATAAGTACACTGGAGATATGATACACAGAGATATAGACAAGATGTGATAACACCATCGAACCAGAAGCAGAGGAAAAGAAGACATTGAAAGAGTGCCAAAGTGAAAGAATGATCAGCCGTCGATGGGAAGATAGCCCCTGTCTCCTGCGGCCCAGGGAGCTCCTTTCTCCGCAGCCAGCCCAGATGTACCCACACCAAGGGTGACGAGGAAGCTGAGGATCCAGGACATCGTGCTAAGAATGTAGGCCGTTCCTACACGCGTGTCAGCTCGCATTCGAAGTCGGTCATAGACTACAACGCACCTGGCTTCGCGTGCTCAAATGGCACATACCTATCCTTCTCAAACGAATCTGTAATCATGGCAAAAGCAATGACACCTGTAATGCACTGCAGCATGGTCAACCCTACGAGCGCCCTCCATATTCTCCTCCTCCTGGAGTGTGTTGACATGCCAAATAGGAATGCCAGAGGGGCTACGGCGCTAAAGCCCAACGCCAGATACTCGACATAGCTCGCGCCGGTCCATGTCGCACAGAAGGAGCTATTCTTCTTGTCGCAACCGTCCTCCGTATCGGAAGGGAAGGGACGACATTTGTAATCTCGGTAGGTGATTTTACCATTGTCTGAGTCGTCATCGTCGTCTCCGCCAGTGGGCAAGCGGGTGACGATCAGTTCGCAGGCTTTGGTTAAGCCGTACGAAGTCGTGACGGTGGTATGAAGAACGTCGGAGTGGGATTTGGTGACCAGCCTGCGGGGAGGTGGTCAGTAGTCGCAGCATGCACACGTAGAATGCTACATACCAGTCTGTCCGTCGTACGGCGAGTATATTCTGGGAGACAATTAGTTTCACCCTTGCGGCTCGGCGGCACTCTGTAACTCACAAAGAGCAGGGTCAACAGAACCGTAAAGAAGGAGATAACGTAGGGTGTCTTCCTCATCCCTGGAAGCTGATACTATGCCAAGAGAACAAAAGGTATGCTGAAGGGTAGGAGGCAAGAGAGAGGAGTACTGCGGTTAAGCTCCTTGCCTCGTTTTGAATGCGCGCAGTCGAGGAATACATTGGTGTGGGGTAATGACGTCAAAAACGGCAAAGACGCCAGTCCGGGGCGCACGGGGCGGCGGGGCGGGGATAGGCGCATCAGTTGTGAGCGCAGTGGACGTCGGCACCGAGCGGCGTCATTGACCGGGAGCATTACTTGGACATGTTGGATTTGTGACTCTGCAGTGAATGGCATGAGCCTTTGTCATCTCCCTTTTGCTAGAGTCGTCCTCCTACCGCCTGCTCGTACATTCCTTTGCCCAGTCTCGAAGTCAAATCTACGCTTTTCTTGCTTGAGAACCCTTTCAATGCCTGCTACAAGATCCTCAAGTCGCCTAGCCGCAATCCAGGCTACTTCAACCGCTGCGGATGTCAGCACCGGCGGTGTAAAGCGCAAGATTTCTACGACTGTAGAGAAGAGAGTCAAGAAGTCCAGAACCACAGACAAGGCCGACCCTGGTTCCCAGGCTTCCAGCCTAGAAGTTGGCGCTGGCACTGCAACAGCACTGTCTGCGGATCCAGGACACGCCGGATCTGGGGATGAGGACACCCCTGTGCCCGCTGTTTTGACTTTTGACTTTGAGGAGGGCAAGAAGCATTTGATTAGCATCGACCCCAGATTTGAAGATTTGTTCGAAAAGATGCCATGTCGGCCTTTCGAGCACCTCGAACAAGTTCATCCATTTAGGTACAAAAGCTGCTTCACCTACTTTGAGCTACTGCTCACAATGTGTCTGACAGAGCTTTGACAACTTCCATTCTGTGAGGCATATACAATGCGCCCATGGAGATGACGGCTTTCTGACTTTACCGCCTACCCGGCGCTCAGAGGCCAGCAGATATCTTGGAAGGCTGCACGCTCCATCACGCACAAATTTATCAGGCTGTACAATCCAGATATCCCAGAAGAACTGACTGATGAGTGAATAACGCCCTGCCGAGAGGTCCATGTTCCCCTTTGATCGAAGATGCTAACCAGTCCTGCCAGGTCGCGGGAGCAGGCCATGGAAGTGTTCCCTTCCCCACACAGGGTCGCAACCAGCGATGTGGCCGTTCTTCGTTCGGCTGGACTGAGCGCCAGAAAGGCGGAATATGGTGGGAGGCGTTCCGAGGCTATTCTCACTCACACTTCTCTGACCGAGCCATGGTCACGCAGTCCTGGATCTTGCGAAGCGCTTCGCAGATGGCAGGTTGTCTACAGAAAAGCTACGGTCCGCGACGGACGAGGAACTCGCCAAGATGTTAATAGCTGTCAAAGGCATAGGACAGGTATGGGTGATGGGTCCATGTTCCAGGACTTGGCTGATCTATATCTGCAGTGGACGGTGGATATGTTCGCAATCTTCTCCCTCCGACGTCCTGATATACTCCCATTTGGCAGGTATCTTCTCCCTTGAGAAGACCATTGAAATCTCATGTTATGCGGTTACAGGTGATTTGGGCGTCCAACGTGGGTTAGTGCGCTGGTTCCTATCGCAGCATTCTGCTGCACACCCCTATGCGTTGTCTCCGGAGAAAGTGGGTGGTGCCTCTAGCAAGAAGAAGAAATCGCAGAATGTTGCATCCAGCACGGAGCAAGACACTCTTCCAGGAACGGGAGATGCTGCTGATTCCGGCGCAGAAGATGGAGCTGGGACTGCCATGGAAAGCGTGGTCGGAGAAACCTCTGACCTGCTGCCCATCCCATTCACACCATCAATTAAGCAGACGCTGAAGAAGGTCCCAAAGGAAGTGCACCCTCTCCCCGCAGGGCTGAGCGTCTCTGTCCTGAAAGGTCGCCTTGATGGGAAGAAAGTGAAGTAAGTGGTTTGGTTATGATGTCGTACGAAGCAACGGGTGACCTCACCCTTCCAGGGGAGCATTCTTAACCCCACAAGAGATGACGGACCTGACGGAGAGTTGGAAGCCGTATAGAAGCCTGGGTATGTTGTCCCTTATCCTTTCAATCGAAACATGGCTGAAAATTCTATGCATTTGCCCGGTTTGGTATGCTTCGTGATCGTTCGGGATGCAGGCGTCTATTACATGTGGTCGCTCGCAGACCCGACCGAGTAAGGTGTACGCAGTAGAGGCGGGACCTCCCCAGGTGGGAGATGTCACTGCTTTGTATCTCCCGGTGGTTGAGCTACAGGGCTGTAATACTCGAGCACTAATCTAGGCTAGTGGATTGGATGAGCGAGTTCTGCGTGCATACCAAGCCCTTTGATCGGGGCACGGCCCAAGATGGAAAAGGCGCCGCGTGAGTGGGTTGTTCCGGGGGTCGCCACAATGGTGTTCCGGAATCCGCGTCGAGCCCCGCTCTGTCGGTTAAATAGCCAGATGGTCTGTAACAGCCTTGTTGTCTTGTAGTCTGCATCGCTTCATGAACGGGGCCCCGTTTCAGACACCCACCAGCCCGATTCCAGACAGCACAGACATTTGTTCTCTCCTCTCTCTCTCTCGCACCCAGCAGTGCATAAAAGGCATCTCTCCGTCAAGAAAGGTCACCGGAATGTCTCGCAGCAGTTCTGGTTCTGGTTCTATAAAATCCGGCCTTGCAGCAGCTCAAACGACGCCAGCTGCAGCCAACGATCGCCAATCGCCAAAAGAGATCGGGGCTTCGACTTCTCCCAGTTCCGCCGATATTTTTTCCTTATCCACCACGCTTCCCCCATCTCACATTCTCTTTTCGAAATTCCCGCCAAATCGTAGGCACCGTCGCGACATATACACTCGCCTCCGCAGAACCAGGAACACCAGTCCAAGTTTCCCCGCCACCATCTCCTGCGATTCTAGCGAGCTCGAACGCGACACCATGCAGGACGCTGTGCACGCGCAGTCTGAAAGGGCTGCCGTCCCTATGGACAAGCCCCGGTTCTCGCCATTCAACAACTACGATCTCAATGCTTGCAACTACTCTGGTCATTTCCCTGCAGGCCATCAGCTCGTGCCCGAGTTCGTCGATACCTACCAGCTAGAAGACGAGCTCGGTGCAGGCGGTTACAGCTTTGTCATGACGGCGAGGGATCGTTTCGATGGCTATGAAGTCGCCGTCAAGTTCATCATCAAAGAGAAGGTCCCAGAGCACTGTTGGATCAACGACCCCGCATACGGCAAGCTGCCCATGGAGGTCGTTGTCTTGAGCTATGTCAACCACGACAACATCGTCAAGTGCCTGGACGTGTATGAGGATCCGTTATATTTCTACCTGGTATGTTCCGCCTTTCACGCCTTTGCTGGATCTCGTTTAACACGTGTTTCCAGGTCCAGGAACTTCACGGCTCCCCCTGGGACAGGGAGGACGGCGTCGCAATCGGGTGCGAATGGTCACCCACCAATAGCGGGGCCTCGACATCGTCGTCGTCATTAGCGACACCATCCTTGTCCCCTTCTGCATCCGTAACCTCTCTCGTCAACAATGAACCCCGTACTCCACCCCATGTCTATCCTGCACTACCCGTCTCTGTTGCAGACGAGACTGATACATCGGAGGAGGCCTGGACCGGTCCCACTTCAAAGGACGAGTGCCATAAGGAGCCTCACCGGAGGCCGTCATACGACCTATTCGAGTGCATCGAACAGTCGGAGCAGAAACGACTGACGGAGGAGCAGGCTCGATACGTCTTCGGCCAAGTCGTGGATGCCGTTCACTATCTGGATAGCCTTGGCATTGTTCACCGTGATATCAAAGACGAGAACGTTGTAATCGACCGGAACCTCAAGGTATGCACCCTTTTTTGCTGACTGGTGACCCTATATTTACCTCGACCCCAGATTAAACTGATTGACTTTGGGAGTGCAACCATCTGTGACCCCACGCAACCTCCGCCAGAATATGAACAGTTCTTCGGAACGGCAGCGTACGCCTCTTCCGAGATCCTTCTCAAGAAGAAGTACAAGGCCGCACCGGCAGAGGTTTGGACGCTCGGAGTGCTGCTGTCCTATCTTCTCGCCGGTGTTTCCCCGTTCCCGACGGTGCGTGACGCCGTAGAGGGCAGGATCTTCCTCTCGGAATCTCTTGGTTTCAAACCGTCTGAAGACGCATTGGACCTCATGCGCAAGTGCCTTGACCCCGACCCCGAGACTCGAATTTGCATTGCCGAGATCAAGAGCCATCCATGGCTCTGTGGTCCTCACCCATAGATGCAATTCGNGCACTCTTTTTGTCTGCCTAATTTATTAGCAGCATCTCGGTCTCTTCTTGCATACAGCATTTCCATCCGCACGCACTGTAGCATATCATTTACCCTTCACTGTATTTTTTTCACCAGCATTATCGGACACCTTTTCTCCTAGCATTACCCTCGGTTCCATGTTCTCAGCTCGATTTGTANAACGGTCTGGTGTTACAACTGAATACTATATCGGCAGTNGGATTAGCTCAGTCGGCGATGTCCCNCAAGAAATCAGNTCACNATGGTATGGAGTATNNTAGTTGACTCTACTGGAGTTGGAGGTCGGGGCATCGGTGAGCCCACCAATCAGCATNCAAGGATTAATGTGTGNATGTGTTTGCTAGCGTCACTGGCCGGTTTTGGCCTCGGTGTTTGACAGAATTGGATACCCATTCGCTCNTCGTCCTCATCTACCATGTCTCTGGCACTCAAGTCTGCCGGTATGTGTGCTAATCGTTCGTATGAGCTTTGCCTGACCAGAAGCAGTTGCGAACGCCTCTAGGCGGACNGTCTGGCACCAGTCCGCGGTGCTTCCAGGTAAAGCTTAGGGTGAANTGGAACAACCCTTCGTGTACTCAAGTTCTTCTATTCGAAGGCCTCCGCTCGATACACACCTCCAAGCCAGCTGAGGCNGAACACCCGCCACAGCAGGCGTCGGCTTCCTACGCCCCTCCCAAACCCTATACNGAGATCGCCAAGCAGGGCTCGATTCAGCACAGTTTGGAGACACCCAAGAACAACGCTGGTACGCTTGTTTAGTGGTTGGGCCTTTTGGAAGGCGCTCAGTTGCATTGGTAGAGTATGTTTTGTCGACGCTTGACAAGGTGGCGAACTGGGCTCGCCAGGGTTCNATGTGGCCCATGACTTTCGGTGCGTTGCCCTATCCGTTTNGAGTGTTGNGTGTTTCGTGCTCATGTCTTGTAGGTCTTGCCTGCTGTGCCGTCGAGATGATGCACATGGCTGCTGCTCGCTACGACCAGGATCGCTTGGGTGTCGTTTTCCGTGCCAGTCCCCGCCAGAGTGACATTATGATTGTCGCNGGAACGTTGACAAATAAGATGGCCCCTGCTCTCCGCAAAGTCTACGACCAGATGCCCGAGCCCCGTGCGTATCTCTTCCAGTGCCTTGCGAAGGCAACTTTTGCTAAACCACGCGACTTCTTTCAGGATGGGTGATTTCCATGGGTTCGTGTGCAAANGGAGGAGGCTACTACCACTACTCATACTCTGTTGTTCGAGGCTGCGACCGTACGTCGGAGAAGCGACAATTATTTGGGTGTACTAAATGTCGTTTACAGGCATCGTCCCGGTCGATATCCTATGTCCCTGGTTGCCCTCCCACAGCAGAGGCTCTGTTGTACGGCATGTTGCAGCTGCAACGAAAGATGCGTCGCAGTCGCAAGGGAGTTCTCTGGTACCGCAAGTAAAAGTAACATAGGCGTTATGACTAGACTTTTTGCTTTGAGGCGTGGTTTAGGTAGATGGGGATGTCCGGAGAATTCTATTCGTTTCATGCGTTTGAGGCACAGCGAGAACCCAGCCCGAATCATTGCGGCTCGCGACCCCGGCAGTGCTGGTGTGAAGAAATCAGGTGGCCAGCTGGATCCTATTTGGCTGTCAGATCAGAAGTCCTTTGCAACTTGAATGCTGCACAATTTGCCACCTATTCCCCCGTCGTTCCTTCAACCCCTTCCCTTTCCGTCCCTCTCTGACCCTTGCTCGCTGGCGCCCACAGCGCGCAACGTATTTAGTCGCCAGCCAGCTCCGCTGCCGACATTTTCGCAAACCAATCAATCCGTTTACGACACAGTCCTCGCTTCTTCCCTCCCATGGCCACTGCCCTTCAAAACTCCTCTCGGTTCGATGATAGTGCCGCGGTTCATGCAAGTCTGTACCAGAGAAGCTTTATGACGGACTTCGACCAGGACAACCGTTACCCCACTCTTTCTGCGCCGTCCAAGGGAATGTCATCTTCCCCCAACAACATGGGGTATTTCGACCTACCACCCAGGGCCAGCACCGCGACGCCAAGCAGGAGGTCGTCAGGGCAGGTGGACGAGGTGCCGTTACGGACCCCCGACATGCGAATGGAGCCAGCAGAACGTGCAGCATCGAGAAGCGCCCGCTCACCTGATATGCTCTCCAAGCCAACCAACAGTTCCCAAACTCAAGATACCCAGTCGTACGCTTCGCAGGACGAGCCGCCACGTAGAAATATGGAAGTCCGTCTTCGAAACCCGGACACCCTCTCTGCGCCGTCCTACGCGAACGGCCCAGATTCTCGCCCTCGGTCGTACCCAGAAGAGGCGACAATGAGGACGAACATCCCGCAAGCTCTCCGACTAGATGGGGGAATGGATAGGCCCATGTCCATGCTTCCGAACAGCCCGCGCCATCCGGATATTGTGGTGGCATCGACTTCCTCCCAATCGGCAGGTGGCCAGCTCAACCCCATCATGCCCCTATCGGCCTCTCCCAACTACAACCCACCCATCGCTCCTAGAAACCGTACATATCCCCAACAGCCGACCTATATCAACGCGCAGAACATGTCAAANCCTGTCAATGCTGTCTATACGCCAGTGGCTCCGCCGCAGGAGGAGGTCTGCCTTGAATGTGCCATGCGGGACCAGGACATGGCGGACGTTGACGTAACTTCTCCCGGTATCTGGGACAGAGCCAGCGATGCTCAGTACGAGGAGCTAAGGCATCGTGAGTTGGAGGAGGAGGCTAGCGGAGTTGAGCCCGACGAGAAGCGTCCACGGTACAGAGGTGGCAGGCTGACCGAACAGAATCTCAAGTTATGGCTAAGTATTGTAAGCCCTATGCTTGTCTTCTCTTCAGAAGGGCATTTCTCTAATTATTCTACAGAATCCCCGTGAACCGGCTTCTCGAATGCAGACACTGACGAACTACGTTCGCTCCCAACGTGCTTTGCTGGAAGCCGAAGCTCTCGCCCATGCAAAGGCAATGAAGGAGGCGGCTCAGCTGGATAACAGGATGCGTGATGCGTATTCGCAACTGCGGCGTTCGGCCTACGACCAAGGAAATAGTTCCACACCTGTCGACGACAGCGGAGGTGTTCGCATCAAGCCTCCCACCACTCCTACTTCGCCGTATCACACTCATACCAGGTCGCAATCTCGAGAAGTAACCCTTCTCGAGAATGGTATGATCGTCGAGCATGTGGATGTTCGCAAGGAGGAGAGGGAGGCAAGAGAACGCCGACGCAAGGAAGAGAGGCGGGCACGGAAGCCGTCACGGAGCTCAGTCATGGACGCTTCTATTATCTCCGCCAACAGTGGGGGACCAGCTACTGATGGCGGCCTCAAGCCATATTCTGCCTATTCTCATGGGTCGGCTAGGCCTCTTAGCGAACTCACACCCCAGGACCGCCCAGACATTCCGAGAGCATACTCCCAAGCCTCATTCTCAGATGTGCATTCCTTGGGGTCAACGTCTCCCCGAAGACCCAAGTTCTTCGGGATGCGCAACCTTAGCACCGGTTGGCGATCACAGGACAGTCTTGCCCCCAGCTTCGCGCCGTCTGGAATGTCTGGAAGCATGGTCGACATGCAGTGCGTTCATCCAATCACTAATATATGACCCGCATCCACTGATTCTTCCCTCCTACAGTCTGGCTTTGCAGCGCGAAGATCGACGCCGAACGGTTGTTGGGAATGCAAATGGCTCACGCTTGAGCACGTTCTTCTCAAGTGCAGACCCAGTTGCGGAAGAGAAAGCGAAAAAGAAGAAGAGCGGACTTATCAAGTGGTGGCAGAGAGTCACAGGAACTAGCAGGCCAGATTCCCAGACCCGCAATCAGCCTGCAGATGATGATCTGCCACTCGCTCCTCCACCCCCATTGTCATATTTGGTCAATCGCAGTTCTGCCGAGGTGCATGTCAACGGCAGACATAACTCATCATCTTCTATTCCCCCTGTATCCTCACCCAAGTTTGGTCAGACAATGACGGTACCGTCCCCTACCTCCCAAACACCACCCTCTCCCAACCGCGATGCGGAAGGTTCGGACTCCCGGACAATCAATGGCTATGACGATGATAGGCGGACGGAGAAGACTGAAGATACCAGGAGCCGATCCGGGGATTGGAAGGTGCACTCCGTTGCTTCCGAGCCCAACCTTCGACATGCCGCTTCCGCGAATCAGGAACCGCCACCACCAGTTCCACCTCTGCCTGGCAATGACGGTCGTCTCTCTGTTGTTGGGATCTCGAGGGAGAAATCATTGCCGCCTATCCCGCTGGACGAGGCCCCAGCTGTCCCCACGATGGCTGATCGACCCATGACCATGTATACCTATGATCCCAGCTACGATCCTCGCACTCTCCCTCCTGGCGTTCGCGCACCCCACGACTTCCTCCCTCCCAATGCGGCCTTCAGAACTGCAGATAACCGTGATCGTCGGCAGTCGTTCAATGGAACTGCTTCTCGTCCCCAAATGAGTCAGACATTGCCACCCTTCAGCATCCGGCAGCCTCCTTCATTCAGCCCTCAATACGACGAGTTTGGCAGATCCCGCGGCTCGTTCAACCCTGTCGATCATCTCGACGACGAACGTTTGCGCGCTGTTTCCCCTCAGCCGACCGGTACGGCAAAGCGCAAGAGCAAGTTTGGATTCGCGTCTCTGCTGGGGAAGAAGAGCACCAAGGAATCGGAGAACTCCACACATTACGGTGCTCAGCCTTTCCCCATGATGCAAAGCACCTACGATGCTGGCACTCATGCGACTCGCATGTCAGTTGCATCCAGAAAACCGTTGGATGAGCTTGTCGCACAAGACCCCGAGTTCGTCGCATACCGATATCCTTCCACGGAGCAGCGCCTTGACCTCCTCAAGTAATTCGGGGCCTTGCCATTTTGACTCTATTAGTATGGCCTCATGAAGCGTCCTCTTTTCGTCGCATTACTATTTCCATCCTCTTTCTCCCTTTCGGAACACCCTTTCTCTTGACATGCGGTCCCATTGGCTTAGCCAACAACTGAATTGGACTGCGACTCAAACGCTTCGGATTTAAACCTTTGGAACTATCTCTTGGTACGCCCTCGTTCAATTCATCGTTCCTTTTCCCCTCTGCTTCAAGCCATGGACAATACCTATATATATCGCAATCGCTCACAGCGTTCTCTCTCTTTCCCTCCCTTTCCTTAGTATACGGGTCTCCGCTCGGTTTATAGTTCTCACTCTGCTTTCTGACCATCTCTTCTCTCATATACCACGGACTTGATCATGTAGCACGCGCCCATCAGCACTTCAACCTTCAGCAGTAGCCTCCCTCGTCCTTTGCCTCTTATTTTAATCGTGTAAACCATGCTACGTATGCTCATTGACTTCGGTATCAGCTCGGAATACGGTGTGATTGATTGGACTTCCGCTACGCCCGTTGCAAGGCCCGTGGTGCCGTTGGTCGGCGCTTTGACTTGCTTGGCAGGTGTAGCTCCATATTTGGACGCGTCGAGTCCGAGGCTCTGCGAAGCGGCACTCATTTCTCTTCCTGCTCAACCGACTAAAAGACATAAGCTTCGACTTCACTCCGTCTCTCCTACCTTCAAACCATGGTCAATCCAGCAATTGCCATCGTCGATACGTTCACGCTAACGATCACCGACCTTTAGGCACCCCGAGGGCTTTCCGCTGAAGAAAAACGCGTTCGATTGCTGGAAATATTCCATGAAACGGTGAGGACGTCGGATGGCACTTCCTGTAAATCGTTATGCTCAACCCTTGGGTTCTAGCGCGATTTCTACCAGGTATCGCCTCTGTCAATGATGTCGCCGACGCATATACCCCATCACTGACTCTGGCCCTGGCGCTAAACGCATACTGTAGTTAAAGGAGCTGGAAAAACTAGGTCCGAAAATGAAAGGCATCGGTACGTAGCGAGAGCTTCTTGCGGAGGATTCGGTCTGAATTTGAGATATCTTTCGCGTATAGTCAGCCAGACGGTCAAGGAAGTGCTGCAAGGATTGGTCGATGATGGCTTGGTGCAGATGGACAAAATTGGCTCGTCGAACTGTATGTCCCACATTTCCAATTGTCAATGCTACCACCTTACCGAGTGCTCCCAGTTTTCTGGAGCTTCCCTTCTCAACAAGGCTCAGCTGTTTGTATATGTGCAGCAATCTCGCAGACGTTTCTCAATACCCTCTGTTCCCATTTTTGCTAGATCCAAGCTCGGCTACAGGTAGCTAAAGAGAAACACGAAGGATCTAAGTGCGCTCANAAGGAGGAGCTTCNGGCCGCAATAGAGGCAGAAAAGGAACTACGACCCAAATCTGTAAGCGTCCCTCCCAGACAAACACATTTGGCTTGACTNGCGGATCGACACAGGACNCGCGGGCAGAACTNCTCGTAAAACTCGCCNCACTCAAGAAGCAACAAGCCGCTTTGGAGCAAGAGCTGAGCGTATACGGGAACTCTGATCCAGTCAAAGTCGAGCAGCTAAAGCGGGCNGTCTTCCTCGCCAAAGAGGCATCCTTGCGGTGGACTGGTGCGCGGTTCCCATAAACACCTACCTTCTGTTCTGACCTGTGGANGCATAACAAGACAACTACTGCTCTACGCTGAGCTACTTTGTTCGCCAAACTGGCGTCGCTGCCGATGATGTTAGGAAATACCTCGAGGTTGAGGAGGACTATGAGGACATCTATTGATGCGCCGTCCGAGGCCTGAGGCCTGAGGGGTTGCCTGAAGGCGTCCTGAGCATGTTATTACGCCTCAATATGTTGTAGAGTGTCAGTAGTCGCTTCTTCGAAAAGTGAATGGGAATTTTGAAGGTCAAATCACCGANGAAGGGTAGTGGCACGGCCGCGAACTTGAATCTGNAGTGGTCAAGTGATGGCGGGCCACGTGCGGCTTGGACTCGAACCCCCAAGTCGGAAGCATTGGTCAGTGCGCTCTTTCAGTTTCTCCTCATTCATCCGTTCAACTGGATCTGTCCGATGTCCCAGAGCCCTGTAGCCTCGATATCGAACGGTGTCGAAAACGCCAACAAAAAAACGCCGTCTCGATAGCGGATCTGAAGACATGATGAGCACNNGCGAAGTTGCGTCNGCCATGCAGNCTGGTCAGCAGCAACCGGCGCCGCACATCCCCAAGCGCGGCGCGCGGGCCTGCACCAACGTGTCGAAAAGGCAAGAATCGGTGCGAAGGAGAGGTAAGTTCGCCTTGTCGCGGTATAATCCGCCCCGCTCTCCTGACGCCATAGCCGAGACGCCACCCGAGAGCGCTTAATCCATACACCCCGCTCGCGTCACACTTCCCCAATGGCCACCTGGGGCAAGCGAGGGCAAGCGAGTCTTAGCGAAGACTGCAAGGAGCAAGAGAGGACAAGCCGAGCTCGGAGAGGCTCGGAGGGACGAGGGGGACAATATAGCCCCGTTGAGGTACCCGTGGGGGTCTATGCCCCGTAGGAGGTCTCCGGTCGCCAGACGAGGTACGTGGAGGGAATGGACGGCGGGAAGAGGTCCACGCGAGAAGTAGGCGAGGTCTCTGCTGGTCTCTGAGTGTTTTCTGTGGCTGGATATGGTCGACGAGACGGTTGTAGGTTATCCGAGCCCTGAAGGGCTTGGGCGACGCCGGAGGTGAGGACGTTGGTGCGTCAGTGGACATTGTCAACCGGGCGAGGTGTTGGTTGGTGTCAGGATAGTATCGCATGGGCTTGGGGAGGGGCATGCTGTCGATGGGTTGAAGAGCGTTTCCCCTACTCACGACCAATCGTCCCCCTTCTCTTCTGGAAAAGCCTCGCCAGTTCTATCTATTCCACCTGTCCGAACCCACGCAAGATTACATGGGCGGTATCGCCTGGTATCGCCCGCCCACCAGAAATCCGATGCCCTGTGAAGCGCTAATGATTGATGCGCACATGGAGTTCGGAACAAGGTTGGGGGCGGGTGGGTGAGTTATGTCCGACGCGCGCCTCCGGGGTCGTTGGCACGCGATAGCCGGTTCCAGCCTCGGCATGGGTGTTGAGAAGTGTTGACGCCCCTCCGAACACATGGCTTCGCCCATTCCATTCCATTACGCGCGCTCGTTGTAATGAAACAGGCGCCCATGGAGTGGAGAGCGTTTAGCGCCGGAGTTTGGGTATGGGCCGAATTTCGAGACGCAGCACCCGGCGAAGACATTCTTGTTGTGGGAAGGGGCAATGTGGTAGCACGCGCCTTCTAGTTCCTGTGGCATGATGATCAGCAATGAGGGGACGTACTAGTAAAGACTTGTGATTTTCACGGTTGCATTTGAGCGCCGTGTATTATCCCACCATTCCTGGAATGCTCTGTCAACAATAGCGAGGATCGGTGTCGAACAAGGACATACTTTGAGGAAGGTCAGACTGTATGAGGGTGGAGGGAAACCACAAGGATGGTTTCATTGTCTGGGATGCCCGTATCACAATAGCGGAAAGAAGGGTCGAGGTACAGTCGAGGTCGGTCCAAGAAGTTGGGAAGCACGTACGAGATTCATATCCTCAGGCTGACATGACCCCATTTGTTGAGAAGAGTGCATGCAGCATAGCACTAGAAGACAGATGTTATGGCGTTCGCAACGAAGGTTCATACGATCTCCTTTCCTTCCTTTCAGGACTGGAAGGAGAACGCACCCACAGATGCTCCTGTTCGATCCGAACGGATGTGAAGGGTGGGTCCTCGCACAGCTCAAGTGTCCTGTAGGGATATCGATGGTGGGCGTGTTCCGTACACGGCGCTGTAGTCCCTGCAGAGCCAGAGCCAGAAGTATTGGGGTAGAATGTTAGAAGTGGGGTATGCCCGAACCGTTCAGCCCTCTTTCGATTATGCCATTCTGCACATGATGAGAATCCGGCCTCCTCTCCCAGCGAGTGTGAGGTCAGCTCCAAAACTCGTCAGAGCAGGTCGGCCTATTATCACAGCAAGCTCGAGGACAGAGGCATATGCTGGTACATGGAGATCAAGGCCAAGCCACGTTTCTTCGTTCCAGCAAGCACGACGGATCAACTCACCCACGTGCACACCTCCGCCAACCAGTTCCCCGAGTCCCGACTCCGAAGACGTCGACGCGGTGCCCCTCGATAGTGCGAGAATGGGTGCGTATTGTGCCTCATCTTTCTCATTTCAAGAAGCCATACTCACTACCTACTATCTAATCTAGGTACAAGCATGCAATCACGAAGCCACCAAGACCCTTCGTCGCCGCACCTCGTCTCCCCCATCGACCCCAGGCTAGAAACGATGCGGTAAGTGATCGTTTCGCCTCAATATCGCAGTGTTTTCTCACCTGCATATCCTAGACCCTTCACCAAAGCTCTCAGACACCCTAGGATTGCTGAAAACGAGCAATGAGGGTTCGTGCTCCCCCGTGGGGCTAATACTAGGTAAGTGCAGCTGTACCGACGTCTCTGACCCTCGACTAACCTCTTTTAAGGCCCTCAGCCATCCACCGCCCTCCCAAAATCTTTCGACAGCTCCCTCAACCATCCACAGCACCACTGCAACTCGAAGTCGGCACCAACACGATCCCGAGAACCAGGACTGCGGCAACCTACCGGAAACGAGGGACTACGGCGCCTGCACGTCGAATGGTGGGCGACGACGGAACCGAGAGGGTCAGACGAGTGCAAGGCAGGGGACAGGGGAGAGCCCAACAGAGCGGAAGGCGAGAGATGGGTGCGCAGGCACCGGAAACGCGACGAAACCAACGCGTTCCGCCCTTCTCTCCCTTTTCCATCCACATCGCGCTCGCCAGCGAGCCTAACCAACGACGTCAACACCCGAAAGCATCGATTCCACCCCCCTCCACGCCCTTCACCATCCTGCGAGCGTCGCAAGACGACGACGGCCCTGTCAAGGTCGTCGAATCAGTTCCAAGGCACTCGAAACGAAGGCGACCACCCACCGAACACGTCTGGGTGCGCAGGGTCATCCCAGAATCGGGGAAAGCGCTGGGATCTGAACGCGAGGAGGCAGAAAGTGAAGGGGAGGCGAAAAGAGCGAAGGAAGAGGATGGGAAAGGCAGGTAAGCACACCTTCATCGCGTCTCGACAAATGGGAGCTTTACTTACCTAGGTTGTAGCCTTCCATCCAGACCTCCCGGCCATCCTTCTCGCAACTCCGGTTCCGACATCGGCATGTGCGTTCCCGCCTTCCATCCACCAAGTCTCAGCCTCGCGAACACCAACGACGACGAGCGAGACACCTCGAGCCCGAGGGTCTCGAAATCATTACCATCAGCTCCGGGAGCGAAAACGACGACGACGTACGGGTCTTTGGGCCAACGGCGGACGAAGAAGGATAGAGGAGGGGTAGACGAGTGG
>JANDKE010000807.1:0-19869 GCA_027627275.1 Coprinellus aureogranulatus | reverse complement strand
AGCGAGGATGGGTGGGAGGCGAGGCCCGGGTGGGTCCCGAAGGAGGCGAAGCGAGGGGAGAGCACGAAAGCGCGTTAAGCGCCCGTGCACGAGGTGGAGGGAGACGACGAGGGGAAGGAGGGAGCGGAAGCGGTTGCGTCCACGCGTGTAAACAAAGGCTGCCGCGTGTGAGCGGCGACCGAAATCAGCCGCATCAGCTCCCATCAGCGGCACGTCCCAAAAGGGCAGGCGCGTAAAACGGGGAGCCGCGTCGGTTCCTCATTGGTTGGGGCCCGTAAAACAAGCAGGATAAGCCATCCTGTGCACATTCTCGTTCGCAATTGAAACGCCGCCCTGGGAAGTCGAGAGTGTGGACTTGTTTGTCTAAAGCTTCATTCTGTCCCGCACCCGGACTCTATTATGACGATCACTGCCCTGGAGTAGTCGGCTTCGTCCCTGCCTTCATGCCTTTCTGAAATGGTCCCAAGCGTGGGGAAGCTGAATGCATCCACGCAAGACAGCCTCAGGTCGACCCAAATTCTTACTTCCTTGCCTCATATTGTGTCCGAACTGACGCAAAATGCGTTGGACGCTGGTGCTACGTTGGTTGAGGTGGGCTTGGACGCCAAGGATTGGCTATGCTGGGTCAAGGATAATGGGACCGGAATCAGCAAGCAAAATCTCGACCTTATCGGTCAAGAAGGAAGCGGAGGGCGGTATTCGACTTCCAAGGTGTATGCACACAATTTTATGAATGCGGAGTCGACGTTTGGTTTTCGAGGGGAAGGTCAGTGTCGGGATCATGAGTTCGAACAGCAGCTCATTGTCTACCGTGAAGCACTGGCCTCCGCGGCAGCGCTTGCGTGCCTCGAGATATCATCTCGTGTTCTACATTCTAAAGAAACTTGGGCCGTCATTGTTAAGGTCAGGATTTCTTTGAGTTGCACCTACTGCAAGGCACGCTGAATTCATGTTGCAGGGGGGAAAACGGCTGTACTTCGGACCTGCCGTCAGGTGGCGAAGGGAAACCCCTGGTACTACCGTTTGTATACGGGATGCGTTTTTCAACGTTTGTTCTGTATGCTCGGTCACGAGAAATTCCCTGACACCTCTTCCTCGCAGCTCCCTGTGCGACAGAAATCCCACCCGTCCCACGAAAAGGCTTGGGACCTTGTGCGTCAGGAAATAGAACGCTATGCGATTGTCTTCCCGGAAGTCGCCTTCATGATAGAGGACTTACACGAATCAAAACACGCTGCTGTTGGGGAGGACAGACGCATTAGAATACCCAAGGTCGCCTTTACGCTGTGGCAACCAAATTCGTCTGACATTTTTCTTTAGACATCGTCCATGTTAGCAGCCTTCAAAAGACTATACGGCCGTGCTTTGGTGAAGGTAAGTTGCTGGAGAGGGGGACAACATATCGCTCTTCAACCCGACTCTTATGTGGTACAGAACGTCGAAGAGATCCGGTCTTCGAGCGACTCCCTGAGAATCGAAGGTTTTATTAGTCTGGTTGCATCCAATTCCAAGGTAAGCCTCCTAGCCTAGCCAGAAGCCACAGCGCCTTCACCCAAACGCCACTGCCATGTCAGACACATCAACACATATGTAGGGCTGGTACGATATCCTTCGCAATCCGTGCATCTGATCATTTAAATAGACATCAATCGGCATCCTATGGATCCGGGTGAACTCCATCGAGCTATCGGCGCTTGGTTTTCTCAGAGTACTTTTGGGAGGTCGGTACGTAGCGTGCCTCCATATTGTCGTTGCCATCTCCACTACACACTTTTTAGGCTTTGAACGAGGATGGTGAACAAGATTTGCCAGGTGCAGGTCAGAAACTCAGCTCCGCGCTCTGTGAAGTTCTTGTTGAATGTTATTGAAGGAATCCGAAGGTCCCCACGCAAAGCGGAGAAGCGCCCCGTGTACTGCCTTAACATATCCATTCCACCGAGCGATATCGACAACTGCGTCGAGCCGGGCAAGAGTACTATACTCTTGAAGGTGTGAACAACCATGCTCGATTCAATAGCCCGTGATGATCATAACCTGAGCAGGACCAAAGTTCTGTGCTCAATCTCTTGTCGTCGACTGTGAACAGCTTTCTACGGAAACACGGCTTCCTTCGCCCTGCCGGGCCGTCTATCGACCATGCTTCTACCCTTCTTGCGAAAGCCGGTAGTCCCAGAAAAAGAAGGCGGTCATATTCCTTCGATGACTCTGGGTTCATGGAAGCAGACGTTTTTGGTCGACTGGATGCTTCGAACCATCCGAGTGATATACATAGACGCGAAAGCATGTCTTCCGAGCTGGTCGTTCCCGCTGTGAGTCGGAAGCTCAGCACCCTGCTCTGTTCAATTTCTCATGTCACGGACCGATAGAATGGCGAAAGCCACCCTTTCGATTGGACGGATCCAAAGACAGGGGAGACCTTCATCATTGACTGTCAAACGGGAAACTCTTTAAATTGCACGAGCCACCTGAAGGCGGCGGTAGGAGAGACAATGCAGATTGCTCATGCTCGTGGGATTACAGATAGGAGGACGATGAAACGAAGAGGTACCGATGCAAGAATTGGATCATCTGACATACCCAGCTGGCTTTCTCGTGCGTTGAAAGTAACTCGACTTGCCTTTTGCGGACCGCTTCCCGAAGACTCACATCTCGAGGACAGATGAACAACGCATTCCCAGTGGTGGAAAAACGCCTGGGAGGAATGCCTGTTGGGCTGGTATCGACTCTTCAGCTCGAGCCAACAATTGCGTCACAAGAGGGGAAAGGACAGTGTAGCGAAGGCTCCCCTTCACTCAGCGAGCGGATCTCTCGGCAGCAACTGCACCATGCGCGCGTCATTGGCCAGGTCGACAGAAAGTTTGTGGGCTGTCTGCTCGAACTTCCTTCTGGCACTCCGTCCACCACCTCCGAAAGTGGTTACCCAACGTCGCTAAAGGCGGAACTGTTCGTATTGGTCGACCAACATGCTGCCGACGAGAGGATTCGCGTAGAAGCTTTCTTGGGCCTCTGTGCCTCGGCTTCCTCTACTCTCGATCCGGTGGCATAGATCCGGGCGAAGCTGCGCCTATCATTCGGTTTACTCCTCCCTGTCCTGTCCTTTTGACAAGACAAGAAGCGAAGGTTCTCAATGAAAATGCTGGCATCCGAGCCTTTCTACAGTGCTGGGGAATTTCCTTCCATAATTCTGCGAAAGGAAGCAACAGCTATTCAAGCATCGGCAGTAATGCCGATTTTGAGCAGGTGCTTGTCACAACTCTTCCTGAAGTTGTCAGCGATAAGGTACGTTTGTTTACTATTCTCATCTCCATTCGTCACGACGTTCGACATCTCCCTAGCTTCGCCAAAACAATGAATTACAGGCTTTACTTAGGAGTACTCTTGGGGAAATTCAATCTGGAGCCTTGTTGCTCGACAATTCATACACTCCCTTCAGCCAGTTGTCGAAGGGAAGCCACAGTTGGCTCCCGGCCCTTCGGTCGTGTCCGCGAAGCTTGGTAGAGTTGATCAACTCCAAGGCTTGCAGGGGTAAGTCGTCGGTCGTATGGTTCCGCAAAGAGCTAATTATGCGGGAAATCAAGGTGCTATCATGTTCAACGATGAGTTGTCAATGGAACAGTGCGAACGGCTCATCTCTCAATTGGCTCAAACCGCTTTCCCGTTTCAGTGCGCTCACGGACGGTTTGTGTTCACATGCCTTTATTTGTCGACTTGCGCCACAGTTAACACCTTCCTCATAGACCTTCTCTCGTACCTCTGACCGATGTCAATGCCGTGGCAAGTGCTTCTGTGCCACGTCGGCTCTGTGAATGGACGAGGCTGGAACAATGAGACGTCTGTACAGACGTTCATTTGGGGTTTCCCACAAGCGCCTTCGGTGTTAGAGCGTAGAGTCCCAGACTTGTAGATCTCTCCTCGGCTGCTGTATGACCTGTACCACCCCGAGCCAACGCGATTTTTCGCCCTTCGCCCAAGAATGCTGGGTCTTCAAAAGCTGTGGTTTTCCGCAGCTTTGAAGCTGACCTTCTTTGTCACCGTTCCGTTATGGAAGAAGTGTCGGGAAAAAGAAGCCGTAACCGGACTTCATCATACATGTACGGAAACGCAGGCCGTGACTAGAAGATAGAATAAATGAGGGAATAAGTTATAAATCTACTTCTACTGGAAGATGGCAGGATATGGAAGTAGAGCCCAAAGACAGGATCGCAGTCAAGCATTAGGAACATTCAAAGTCAGTACAAACCAATATGGGTAAGCAGGATGTAGATGGGTGAAAATCGTCGGGGTTGAACATTGCAAGGCGTCTTGAACATATAATGGTATACTTAAGTGTGGACGAAGCTACGCACCTCCATTCCCAGAAGGTGTAGACTCACGACCGGCTCACCCAAATAGCGGGTCCGGCTCCGTCTTTCGCCGCCGTTTGGCGCAGCGATGATCATCGAGCTGAGGCATCTCGTCATCCGGCGTACAATCCAGTCGTTCGAAGTCAATTTCGTCCTCCGTCCCAGAGTCCAGATTCCTGGCTTTCGTTGACGACCGCTTCCGTTTTCTTGGGACAGAAGGTGTGGGGGTTTTGCCCTTGCCTTTTCGAGTGGTCTTCTGCTCCTTGACGTCATTTATGTCCTCGACCTTGCATATTTCGACATGTATACCAGCTCCTAGCAGAGCGTCGAACCAAAGCTGAGGAGGGATGATACCACAATCAACTTTTGGGAAGTTGAGGACAGACGAAAGGTTGGGAGCGAACCTTCTGATTTTCCTGAGGCTTATCACCTGGTCCCTTGACTTCTACAAATTTGCAAATCTTCTGCTCGTAGTTCCATACAATGAGATCCGGACCACCACTGCTCCGCCCGACATAGTCCTCGCAGAAGAGCTGGGAAATTTTGGCAAGGGAATGGCCCCCTAAGCACTGGAAGCATGTTATGAGGCCGGCGAAGAAGACCAGCGCGAAGCAGGAGTCACATGAACACACCTCGACGATCTCGACGAGATCTGGNAAGTTGAAATCCCATGATACTCCGATAGCCCAAGTGTCCCCTGCCCGGTACTTGCTGTCATGCGTCACAATATACTTAGCCGCTTCTCCCTTCCGAATTTCCTCCAGGCGCTGGTCAAACATCTCCTTTCTCGCAAGGTAGAATGAATCGTCCACTATATCTAGAGGAGCAGACTGATACTGTGTCTCAAACGCGCCATCGGATGTTGGCAAAAACGATGTCCCAATTCATCAGAACCCAGATCGTGGTTAAAATTGAGGTTTCTGCATGATGTCTGTTTCATCGGAGAAGAGGTCGATAAAACTGTTCATTACCCGACGATGCGGTGAGGAGTTCGTACCCTTTGAAGCCCTGATCTTGATAATGTTCGAGTGCCCNGCCCTCGACAGTCAATTCTTGGCCTGGCTGCCGCCCTTCCCAAACGGACTTGCCCTTCCTTCTGAATGACGGCCGCTTCTGCTCGGTCTGAACNTGTAGGGCATGCAACATCAATGGGCGGTGGATTCAGGGGCTTGGGAGCATGTATGCTCACCTCGACTGGCTTATTCGTTGCTTCCAAGGGCGCCGCCTCGCTATCCGCCCGGTTCANAAGGGCTATAATCGACGGCGCNTTTTCTTTGCCGTTAATGACGTTGAAGTTTTCGTCGAGCCTGAGGCTGGCCGCGCGATGGTGTATCCGCTTGGCTCTGACCACGACCGTCTCNGCTTGCCGGAGCTCTCCTTCACAAACAGTAGCCTCTTCTTGTGAAATCTTCAGCTGCTTCTCTAGCTTACGTAGTCGCCTTACGAGACCTGGTCGNGCAACTGGGTGGCTTCCTTAGCTCCACGCATCTGTCAGTGAAAGTGAAAAGTACGCTCACCCAAGTGAGTATCTTCGTCTTGTAGCGCTTGCTTNATGCCTTCCAAAGCCTCATGTTGAACCTCCATTTTGCTCTTGCCCTCCACTTTCCACAAATGGTTCATCTGGATGATGGCTCTTCGCTCGTACAACTTCCATCTCTTGCCCCGGAGCCAAGTTTTCTGACCGAGCAAGAGATCAATGATCTCCAATTCTCGTTCGTGCTGTTTAAGGGCTTGCAGAGCTTTCAAGGATCGTCGCAGAAGCCGTGTATAGACATAGCCTGACGAAGCTTTAAGTGCCAGGCAACAGATGCGCGACGTNACAACGCACCGCATTCAAACCTCTGCAAGGAGGGCGGCCGACCNGCATCGTACTTCAGCTCGACATGGAACTTCCAGTTGTGCAATAGCCAGCCATCCAAACACTTGACCACGATCCTTGCCTTCTGGACATTCAANGATTCTGGGAGTGCTGTGGCCACGTCCACGTCCACGCCCGGGATAGGGTCTATATCAGGCTCCTCCTTCTTTGGTGTCCGTTTGAACTTGGGTGGATTTGGCGTCCTTGTGGGTGTCTGCACGGCCGCAGAAGTCNGAGTCCCANCTGCTGGGGTTTTGCGCTCAGCGCTTTTGGAGGTCGACGCTGCCGTGTCGGATACTTTGGAATAATTCGAAGTGACTTCGGCCTCCAGAGTTTCGTCAACAAGCGCCTCGAGTTCCAATGCCCTCTCGTAGTCTAGAAGGTGTAGCCTCGATCTCCATATTTCGGAGTCACGGGCAAAAANATAATCGGGATACTTGCGCTTCTTGAAGCGGGTCAGAAGGGCGGGGACCATGAGCTTCAATGGATGCTCCGTGCATCGGAAGTAAATGATATGCAGNCGCCGAACAATTTTGTAGAAGTCGAAATTGACGCGGTAACACTTCCCTGAAAANCAGTCAGGCACNAAAGGTACGTGCAAANATGATATCTGCATACCGAGGATGGCGAGAGCTTGCTTCCGAAGACGCTCAAGTCCTTCGGCCCCTGGCGGCTTCGGGACCGGCTTCTTNGTCTTCACCTGGAAGAAGGCCGAGAGTTGCGTNTGTTGGTAAGGGTCTGGCGCCTTTGCCTTGCCCTTTGCACTTTTCTTCGTTGTGAATTCGAGGTTGGTTTGGGTTTTTGCATTTCTCAGAAGACTGTCGATGAAGTCGCGTTTCTAGCGTCCCCTCCTCAACATATTACGAAACAGAGGCTTCTGTGATAACCACGTCACCTTGGGCTTTGGTCCCGGGGAGCACTTGTTCTGCTTGACTAACTGCTTCAGTTGGTCGACAGTCATCCTTTCAAGTACCTGTTCTAGGGTCATCGCCGTGTCGTCTTCACAGAAGAGATCCAGGACAAGGTTGGAATCCGACTTGATTATTCTCTGGAAGGGGTCTGCGTCTTCCTCTACTCTTGGCTCAGGAAGCCTCGATGGGCCGGCAGCAGATGTTTGACCCTCCAAAGCGTTGATATCTGGCTTGACATCCTCGTCTTCGTCCAGGGTTAGGTCGATAATTGTGATTCTAGCCTTGAGGGAATCTGGCTCTTCCTGTTTCACGGGGGTGGATGAAGGCGAAGCGAGTTCTTTGATCGGAAGACAGAGTTCCTCGAATGCAGGTTTGAGACCGCCTTCACCGACTTCTTTCTTCCATTTCTCAAAGGTGTTGATTGGGTACCAGCGATTTGGCGACAAAAGCAGCATACGGGCAAGGCAGTAGCGAGCATTATCTGGAAGCGGGTAAGCGACGGCATTCCTTTCTTGGGGATCTCCATTTACGCACAGCTGAGGTTCTTGAACGCCGTGAATGGTTGCCATTCGCTCGCCAAGAGCAAATGCGGTTCGCGATCCCACACCGCTTGTATCATTTCTGCGCACCGGTGAGCAGAGAGTAAGATGAAGAGGAGGCTTTCAAGCTACGCACCTTCAAAGACCTTCACGTATGCAGAAGGCCAACGTTCATCAGCGCCAAAGTCCCGAGATAGATCTTGGTTTTCAAACTCTGCCAAACCCTTCTCGATTGCTTCTGCGTCCCTCACCCGCCCATTTCCCAGGATGTGAACTTGGACAAATCTACGCTCGGAGACTTCCGCCATAGTATGGTTGAACGTTGAGGGGAAGCTTGATGAACGGGAGTCAACATACTGCACGGGGGCGCTCTAATTGTCGCGTCACACATCACGTGATGTGACCGGACGTGGGACTCGGGCTAGATTGCNNCNNNNGCTCCGACGGCGGCAGCGCTTGCATAACNCGGGGTACGGTCAGGATGAGGCCCGAGCNTTGGGCAGAGCAGCGACGGATGAGGTGTTCTCCCAAGAAAGCCCCCACACGATTNGATTCTGCCTTCTCCAAGGTTCTCGTCAGACTGGGCTCTGGTTCTGGATGGATCAGGTGACGTCAGTGCGGGCATTGCCGAGTATGGGGACAAGACGTCATTNCCAGTACGCGCCGCTATAAGAAGGGTGCTCCCGGCGTCGTTCGACTGCNACACATCTTCATCCCAGCCCATCCAAGTCAAACCCCAANNCAANCATGACTCGCCCCGTTACNAAGGTCGTCTACAAGCCTGACTCTCAGTCNACTGAGGAGTTCACCGTCATCGTCAACCCCGAGGAGGTACGCCCGCTTNGTCTATCCCGATCCGATGTNNATCTCATGTTCGTGTGCAGTACAAGAAGTGGAAAGGAGGCGACACTTCCATCCCCTTGACTGAGGTTGTTGACTGTGCGTATTCNATNTCNATATACCNCACGATCTGTCATCGAGCGCTTGCNCCAGCTTTCAAGGTGTTNTCATCGTCACAAGGTGCGCAGGGCCTCCTTGGCCTTGCCTCTAATCAGCAACTCGACAACGTCTTTGGGACNCACAAAGATGTCGATGTAATNNCCAAGATCCTCAAAGATGGTCGTGAACAGACCTCCGGCCCCCTCTCGAAAGAGGTTTACCCACAACCCTCAACGTGGCACACGGCTCCGACAACTACTATCCTCAGTAATCGGACACTCGTTCGCTTATACTCGTGTCGTGTANNAACAATCGCTTTGCCAAACCAATTGTGTACCAGTAGTCGGGATTCGNAATTAAAGTCATCGCATATACTTCAAGGTGTGCCACTGTTCATCGGAATGGATTCCACTTCGAAATCATCGACAAAAGCTTGGGACTGTCATGGTATGCTNTAAGTTATACTAGTACTCTAATTCGATATGACTCGNTAAATCTACACGGTCCCGCAAGCTGGATCGAGTCCGCAGCCATCACGATACGGGCCGTGGCATCACGCTTGCCCCGCAGTCTCGGCCCATTCCTTACTTCCCATTTGGACAAGTCGCGAGCAAGCGCGAGCGAAAGCAAACACCTCCTCCTCTCCGGTGAACATGGAACTCGTCCCCACGATATCGCTGGGCAGACCCTGAAAGGAAATNCANAATCAGCCTCGTGCTACGAGAATGCCTAACTTGGCAAGCGCAGAAATAACCGGGAAACCCAGTGCAGTTAAGNGGGAAGGCCAAACGCACTAAATCATCCATGACACTGCGCATGTGGTCGGAAATCTGTTTCTTGTCTTTGTTGGGGTCATCGGAGAATACTTGGAACACAGGTACTTCTGATGTGACGAAAAGCTTGGTCTAGTGTTATCNAAGTTTAGTTATGGAGGCACCAAGTGGGACACTGGAAATGGGAGGGCTTACTTTGCTCTCATAGCAGGCTGTGCGAAATCAATGAATATGGCACTGTAGCAGACACTATAGGGTGCTTTACGGGGGAGTACTGACCATCAATGAACGTGATAAATCGCCTTGCCTAACAGATCGGAGGAGAGGAAGTGGTAGTCAGCAAACTTGCACTCCACCGCAGCACTCCGAAAGAACCGATTAGCGCGTAAAAAGCGGTCATTGATACGCACCAGATCCTTTTCACCTAACCCCATCTTCTTGACATTCAAAAGGAAAATCGTACCAAAGTTCTTGGTGACTTCAATATAGTCCGCAGCGCTTAATGGCTGTCCGCACAACTTCATGAAGTCGAACTTCGCTATTTTGCTGGTGCTCTCAGGGACGACTATCGTCCTTCCCCAGGTGGTGATTTTGCGGTTCTGGATGGGCGGATCGGAAGGATCTGCCGATGCCATGGAATTAAAAATCTTGTTAATCTCTCTGTCGTTCTCGGGGGTCAACGGGTCAAAGTATACTTGGCTCAGGGCCCGGGGTATACGCCGGTAATCTGTGTAGCGAAGAACATCACTTTCAGCGGGAGAACTCAAAGCACCATTAGGAACAATGCGCACCGGTACCGGAATCTAAATCTGTTACATGGAATTGGTTCTTCAAAAGGTCAATGGCAGGTAGGAAGCTGGCGCGCTGAATGCCATTCTTGTACAAGTCGTCTGGATGGCGACTAATTTGAAATAAAGGCCAGAACAATGGCCGTTGCAAACGGCTTAAATCCGGCAATACGACAGCACGATCGAAACTCACTTGGACGTGAAGACACAAACGACGCCGTAATTCAATAAGCACTCCAATAGCCGTCGAAGAATCATAGCGTCCGCGATGTCTGTCACCTAAATCTAAGCATGAGACCGCATGCACTAGAAACACCACAGGAACAGGAATGAAGAATCCTTACCTGGAACTCGTCAAAACACAAGATGTATGCTTCTTTAGCCAAATCTCGAGCCACGGGAACGATGGGATCCCCTCCTTCGTAGCCCATTGCAATTTTGGCGGCATGCAAGCGCTTGTGGACGTCAATCATGAACGCATGAAAATGCACTCGCCGCTTCCGCTTGAGGGTAGACGGCAGCGCCTTGTAGAACAAGTCCATAAGCATCGTCTTGCCCGTGCCTACGTCACCGTAGAGGTACATCCCCTTGGGCGCATTCGGGGGCGGCGACGTCGGAGCTACGACTTCGGAGCGGGAGGAGAAGAGGCGAGAAAACTGGAATAGGAAGGGGTGCGGGTAAATAGGACACAGGGCACGGTTAATATTCAGGGTAACCGAAGCAAGAATGGAGAGAAACGCACAAGAGAGCTGGTGTTTACGACCTCCTCAGGGACTGGAGGCGGTTCGTACATTAGGACTTCCCGATAGAGGTCATCCAGTCCCTTTACGATTCGGGTCTGGTGGTCGTCCCCGCGCAGTACACCCGAATCAACAAGCTTCTTGTATGACTGCAGTGGCGTCAGGGGCTGAGACGCTTCGTACCTATGGTTTTAGCTTTCAAACCACACTACAGGAACAGTAAACTCGGGCGCACCACTGGACGATGAATGACTGTGAATACCAGGAGGCGGTAGATCGAAGTGCTGGAGCGATGTCTTGGACTCGACAGCGAGCGAGGAGTTATAGGCCATCCTTTGAGTATTTGCAGTCCTTGGCTTGGTTGAATCGACAAGCGAAAGCGAGGCTCTGGCAACAATCGATGACGCTGAGGGAGGTCGCCATACGCTCCGAGATGTAGTTGGGAGCCGGCGAACAGCCTTCATGGTTTCGGCACCACTGCTAACTGGGGTGAAGGGAGTCTCGGGGTGCGCACCCAAGATATATGTCCTAGTGGTGCTGGGTGGAGGACCGAGTGCGAGGAACAGAACGCAGAAGCCTAACTTTAAGCCGGGTCATTGCGTTTCCGGGGAATGGAAGCTAGAGCAGTCACATGATATCGCGCTAGCTCGCGGCCTTATGGGGCTTTCGACTTGGCAATTGCGGACGCTATCTTATCTTCCAAGCGTCCATGCTCGACGATGAGGAGGCGTTCCTCCTTCTGCTGCTCTCAGACAGTAATCTTCCCACCGGATCGTTCGTATCATCCTCAGGGCTGGAGTCGTACACAAAGCACGGGTTCTCTTCGTCGTTGGAACCCACTACGTTGACATACCTCAGGGACAGTCTCGCGTCGTATGCACGAATGACGCTTGCTTTCGTCGGGGACGCACATCGTTTGGTCTCTGGGCTATTTCCAGTGCCACAACAACCATCAAGCCGTGTGATTGACGTTGAAACCATCCTAGGAAAGCTCATTGAACTCGATAACCTCCACGATACCATGACGCTGAACCATGTTGCCCGTCGTGCATCCAAAGCTCAAGGAGTCGCTTTGCTCACGTTATACTCCAAGGGATTCACGACCACTCCATATTTGCAATCATACGCAGATCCAGACAAGCGTGACAGGGAGAAGTGTATGCTGCATCTACTTGACCAATTCAAACTACGCGTGCGGCGGGAGGAGGTGGGCGGGCATTTGCCGGTCTGTTGGGGGGCACTAACAGCTGCACTGGGCTTAAGCATTGGTGCGTGAATCTCGCCTACGACCACACAATCCTTGACAGTGTCCCATATTAAGAAAAGGCGCAATACCTGCACCTTTTTCTGCACGCACGCAGCCTACTCTCAGCGGGGGTCCGGCTCAATGAACTTGGCCCTTACAATGCACAGCAGACACTACTGCATGCGGTCCGCCCACTGGTCGCCGCTGAGGCATCTAGGTGCTTGCATTTACGCACGGGGGTCCTGAACACATCTGAGGATGAATTTGACGAGATTATGGACGGACCAGCTAGCACCTGGCCGTTGGGAGAAATTCTAGCAACGCGGCATGACCTGCAGCATTCAAGAATTTTCAATAGTTAGGACAAGGAGAAGTAGATGGTGGTTGCGATTCAACAGTGTGTGGATGGAATTACAAGATTCATGGGGCCGTGGCCAGGGCAAGGCGAGCAGAAACTTCGGCCTGGGATCGGACGAGATTGGCGAGGTATGAAATCATGAGGGTATCCTGAAGACAAACGTCGATGTTAGATGCTGAAGAACAGATACAAATGGCGATACAGACCTGGAGGCTTGAGTTGAAGCCATTCTTTTCGAGGTCGTCTGTCGCGGCACCAAGCGTGTTCATCAGGTAACGACCAATTGCCGCGTCACCCTCTTTTTCTCCAGATAGAACGGCTTGGACATATGAGAGAACGCGGTCCAGCATGTCGTCGACGCTATGCAGTGATCGTTCGATGATTTCAACGTCGGCGACAGGTTGGGGAGAAGTCTGTGTTGATGAGGCGGCGGTTCCGCTCAAGAGATCCACTGGAAAAGACTGTAAAAACGCGTTCAATGAACAAAAAATCTGACGCACTTCCGCTCCTCTCAGCATCGTGAAATCGCAGTTCAACGGGGACCGGCACGAATACACAGTTTTCTGGCTTGGGGTGGACGCCAACGGGTGAGCTGCAAAACCATGTCAGATTCCTGCTGCCTCTGTAAGATATAGCGGCGCACCTGACATATGCAGTGACACTGGCTTCCTTGCCCTCCTCAACTCCAGTGTTCAAAGAGACGAGTATAGCAGGATGGGGAGCGGTCTCTTGCGAGTAGAAGTTTTGGATCAATGCAGAATAGGTGTTGAGATTAGATCCCGTCGAGTACCTGCGGCCATGCGATTAGGAGAATGCAAGTGCGGGGTTCACTACTTACCAGCCAACGATGACCTCCTTGGGGTTGACCTTGTGGTGCAGCTCATACATCGTCCGATGGTACTCCATGTCGACGGCGACCTGCTCGTCCGTCTCGCTGTGGAGGACTGCAAAAGAGGACCGAACTTCTATTTCATTCTCATTCCGGACGCCAAGGAGAGTTCCAATAACACGGTCCTGGGCATCGGTTCGGCGGAGGTAGTGGTCGAGGATGGAGAAGAGGGCAACGGGATGGATAGTGATGTTGGTGGGGGTGCGCCTATCTTGAATGCGCCACCTGTCGCTGGTGGGCTGTCGCGGACGGCACCAGGGAAGAAGGGTGGTCGGTGAGTGTCGCCTTATCCGCTTCCACCTGGGGCGGCTTTGAAGGGAGGAGAGGGAAGGTGTATGCGAGTGGGGAGCGGGATAGACGCGGTTGTGGGCACTGGCATACCCTTAGAGGTTCTTTCGTGGTTCTGGGTTTCGGTGGTTCTTGACTGGCTTCTCATCGCGCGTCGTCGGGGTTAGAGTCGCTTGGGGGTTGCGAAGCGCTAAAGAAGTCGAACGAGGAGAAGCGGGCTCGCCCATATCTGCTTACGACTAATGAATGAATGAATGCACGAAGGACTGTACACAATTTCATCAAGCTCATTTCCCTTCTCCGTTGTTGTACAACCGCTGTTGTTTTTTGTTCCAAGATACTACTGTTTGTTAATGCTACCTACAGTTCTCCGTTCACATTTTTGTTGTTGTCCCACCAGTACCCTGCGTGCTAATCGTACCCTTTATCACCATGCTACTCTACCACTATGTATCGTGCTAAGCATTGAATCTCGTTGATTGGGTTGATTCTCCGGGGCGGCATGCCTTCACCCCTCCGCATCCTCGAGCTCCCTGCCCCAAGGTCGTACAGGCTCATCGGACGTGGCCCAGTGCGGTTCCTCTCGAGCGAGGAGATTGTCTCTGGGACCTAACAGGGAACCGGGGATGCCCATCAGGCTTGACCATAGTAAACACCAAAAGCTGGGAGTCTGCTCACCAATCCCTATTGGGGTAGAGACGGCGGCCAAAGTCGCACGAGTCAACAGAGCGACAATGAGAGCCGTCAGGAAGTGCAGTGTTATACTGGATTTCATTGCGATAGCGAGCGGGACTCAAGAGTGGGTGGTTCGCTAAGCTCATTCGTTCAAGTAGCAGAAGAAGTCACTCTATTTATGATTGGCCTTCGTGAACGGGGTATGCGGAACGGGATATCATGCCAAGGCCATGAACGAGAAGGAGATCTGCGATAGTGGTCGATGTGGTGAAACCTGATACAAAGGACACCGACGGACCGCCATTATAATTTATCTTATTACGGGCAAAAATACAGAGTCTCCAACTAAAAAAGCTTCGACCTCATCAATCGAAGGTCCAATACGGCTTCTCAATAGGTGGTTCGGCTGTGTTGTCCTTCGCATCTAAATGGAATGAGCGTCGCAACAATCCATGGTCAGTGAGCAGCCAGGGTTTAGGGATGTTTTCGAAAGCATACCGAGTACGTCTGCTTCAGGGATGGCGATGGCAACACCGAGGGTGAAGAGCCAAGTGCAGCTGAGAGCTGCAACGAGGTGCGCAACACGGAGGAGCCTCATGGTTTGATATGGGTGTGTATCGCGATGGGGGGATTGTTGCTGTCGGGGTGGAGCTGCCGTGCCACAACGAACGCGCTTCTAAGTCTTATATAGCATTCCTCAATGACAATGAAGATAGGTTCCGTCTTCTGGAGGACAATGTACCTGGAGAAAGCCGCACATGGTCTGACACCCTTCGAACGTGATAGATGTGAATTATGTGAATACGGAGTTGCGATATCCGGCAGTGGTGCCGAGTACGTCTGTCTGTTGGGCTTGGATACGAGTACACATCGCGAATCCTCACTTCTCTGTAAGATTAGATGCTCTAGATGATCTTCTACGAAGTCGCGAAGTTTCTCCTTCGGTAGAATCTAGTGGTCTATCACGCGGTCAGTCTGAAATTCCCCAATTCTCAGGTGGCTGCGAGCTTGCCGAAGATAACGATGTGATATAGGAGTATGACAGGATGCGAGTAACCCAACAGAGAATGCAGTATGGACACCGTGACGGGGGATTAGATGGTTGTGAGTCTATGGTAGATGCTCCTTCTGTAAAGCTGAGAAACATTTCGTTATAGACGGAGAGCACTAACCCGCATCCACCAGCATAACAAAAGCCCTCATGACGAGACACAATCGCGTTAGTGTTAGTCTCCAAGTAACAACTCTAGGAATACTTTGAGTGGGAGGCCAACTACCGGGAATAAGGAAACCGTCGGTGCCACGAGTGGAAGGATTAAACTTCATGGGATGCAGGATTCTGCGGTAACGTTACCTTCTAACACAAGAAAGGAGATCTAAAGCAGGACGCCGGTCAATTCTAATCTAGCCTGACTCCGGGACATAGGTCGGCTGATCGGCGAAGTTTGTCGTCGAGGAGCGGTTAAGTCAAGGGTTGCCGTTGAATGCTTGCGTAGAAGGTGGCCAGCGNTTCGAACGTANGNAAANNCNAGTGAGGNCATTGCANATACAACTATACATNGAGGGTCCAGNGAAAGCCCTCCCCANAGNANACGTTACCGTNACCGTAGTGAATATAGGATGTTGCGCTGCNAGATATCAGGAGATATGGACGGGCCACATCTCACTGATTCCGCTTTTCCTTGTCGTCCACGACGACGACGAGCTCAGTATCGTTCTGTGAGAAACCCNTCAGCCTATCTATATCCAACGTTCANGCGGCANCCTTACCCCCGAACTGGCCGTGTAGGAAGGACCAGAGTGAGANTGATCAGTACGNAGACCCCTGCTGTCCGACATNACCAGGTGAGAGATATGGAAGGACCCTTCNATATCCTCTCGCAGGCTTTCCCTAGTCGTAAGGCTGCCATGGAAGTNAGATCTCGGTCGATACCCTCGAAAAGATGCCAACATACACAGTCACAACCGAAAGAACGTATACTNGTAGAAAGAAGTAAGCACGATGGGCTTCTAATAGTGAAGTGGGAACGACGTACGATGTGTGCTGACTAGCAGCGGGATTAGGCTAAAGTGGGCGTCAAAAGGTAGTCCATGTGACAGGGCAAAGTGACCTACAAGTAGTATGTTCCTGAGCAAAAGTAGTACTGGGAAAGAGTCGTAAGTNCTCCACACGCCGGTNAATTCGGATGAATTCTCTACATACCAGGAAGACATCCAGAAGAACCGCAACACTATATCCCAGNNAGAAGAGAAGACCGGTTGGTGAGAGAAAGCTCTTCAATATGTACATTTTAAAGCTTACCTCGTGGCCGCCGCACGGTTAATGGCGTAGAGGGTGAGCTTCTCGATGAGCGTGTTCGTCCTGTGGGTGTTGGATGCCGTTAGCAGAAGAGCCTTCGAGGTCGCGGAGGCGATACGGGCACAGTACATACCTCGCAATTCCAGTTCTGTGTGANCGGAAAATCCAGCAAAGTGACGCCGTGATTATAATGTCGCACAAAGCCGCCGCAGCGCCCTGAATGGAGGTCGTTTTCTACGGCAGGNACGAGTTTAGCTTGATGGTGAGAACNAAAGGGTGTGCTTGGACGTACGATGAGGGTGGGGGTGACGAGGTTCAGGCGTTCATACGTTCCTGCGCGATACCTAACGATACCCACCCTTAGATCCCCGGGTGAATAGGAAGCATCCGAAGCACTTACATGAGAGTTATCTGGGCAATGCCGGACCCTTATCACATAACATAAGCCAGACTTCGTCAAAGCCATTAAGCGGTGCTCACCCCATTGAAGGATAGCCAGCAGAACCTATGGAAGAGAAGCACAATTATCACCCGACATGGAGTTTCATGTGGGGACTGGACGAACCACAGGGATGACTGGAAGTCGAAAGACGAGTCCGAAATGTTGGCTGGCTGAGGAGGGCGTGAGTGACGAAGTTACGAACGGACGGCTAAGCATACCGGTCCAGATGCGAGTCGCAAAGAATATTTGAGCAATGAAGGCGACGGAATACTAGCACAACATCGTCAGGAGGGGTCGTTCGCGGTCATAAGCGGAAGGGGACGCACACTGCACAGGAAGCTCAACTACCCGTAGCAAATGGTCAGGTTTTCACATGGCAGTGCTGAACGAACGATGACTGACGGGAGAAGAGCTAAAATTCAGGATCAGACCAGCTCAAAGGAAAGGGATCAGATAGCAAGCGCGGAACTCACAAGACGATGGTGTTGAACCGTTCGCGCATCCCAAAATTGTTAATGAATGAATTGTAGGATTGGTGAGAGCATGCTACTGTCTGCAATGTGGCGAAGGCGCTTGGATAGGGTTGAGCGATTGGGAAACGCTGAAAGGGCTTCACTGCTCACATGAGAACGGCCACTGTCGCCTTCACGTAGAGGGGATCATTCTTCGAGTGTCGAGTGAAGTATTGCAGTACCAGGAGCTGACCGACACGTCAGGGTACCGTGCTGGGAGGGTGGGTAGGCGTTGAAGACGTACAAATGCTGCTCCATAGAAGCTAGCTATCGCGTTAGCCTGGGCCACATCTAGCGTAGTTTGTGGACTCACAAAGTGTTGATGATAGTGGCGATCAATTGGGCTCCATAGAGATTGGGGAAGGTCGGCTCGAAGTAGACAGGGAAAGGGCTATTTCGTTCAGACATCAACCTGGCACTCCGGAGGGTCGAAAGGTAAAGGAGGGGATTGACAGGGGTGGCGTTCAGTAGTCAAGGTCGCCCATATATGACGAGAAGTCGTGATATCTAGACCGTCAGAATGGACGAAGGGTTCTGTGGAGGTGTCGTAAACAAGAGAAACAGCGAAGAGGACTGAGAAGAAATGTCAATCGTAGATCAAAATTCCGTCGGAGGGTTTGCGAGGTGACGGCACCTTGGCATGGGCGTCCACGAGCAATACACGAGCGTTCCTGTCAAGGCTGAACCCCGGAAGCAACCAGGCCCGCCATCTCCCGCCATCTACATCGGATTTGACTCCCTCCAGCCAATAGCGAGAGAGCATCAGAGAGCGGAACCATTCTGTTATTCGGTGTGGGAACACAGCGACGGAGATGATGGTCAGGGGCATACCCGGTGTAGAGCACCTCGCGGATCCCTCTCGTTCGAACGCGTCTAGAAGCGGTGAAAAGCCTTGAGGTCTGCAGCTGTTCGACAGGCGGCCCCGCTGACCTGCTTCATGCATATCAGACTCGAGAAATTTCTGCTTCGCTCGCTCACTACAGCGCTCTCCAAGCTCGCGTAAAGCGCGACATCGCCGATGAAAGGTTTGACAATGACATCTTATCATGTCCCTCTTTACCACAGGAAAGCCACAGGGGTTAAGAGATCGCAGGAGATGGCTCTCAAGCCGCCTGCCTTAAATCCTAAACCTAGGCTGCGCTGGCAATGTTTCGTCGCGACTCCGAGCGCTCCTGCTTGCGGCATAGACGAGGCTATTTCAGACACCTCCGGAAATTGAGTTATCTTGCCAACCGGGTGCCGTTTATTCGTAACTTGCCGCCGGATGCGCCAATACAATGTCACAGCATCCCATCCAATAGGGTGAGAAGGAAATAGACTTCCGAAACTTGTCAACGTCCTTTACTATGAAAAGTGAGCAAGCGCCAAACCTATCCCGCTTGCCGCTCAAGGACGGTTTTGCTCCGCCATGTGGTAGATACTGAAGATCGCTTGGCTCTCGTGGGCGAAAGGCATATTGAACCGCGCCAAAGACTCACCTTCCCTCCATCCTCCTCCCCCATTTGAGCATCACGCGAAGGACGCCCACATATGATTATCGCCCTTGCCACATCTCGCGTCCTGAACTCCTCCATCTCGTGCTGAATGCAGACGACTCAATCGAGTGTCTATAACCCCAGATCTGAGGGTCAGGTGGCGAGGAACAGCAATGACACACCATCTACGGCCGCCGGTTACCCATAAGCTGCAATAACGTGCTGTTTGCCGTCTTCCCGACTCTCAAGGCGCCGCAAAACATATCCGCGATGGCCACTGTCCTCGTCCAGGCAAGGCGTATAATGCTCTTTAAACAGTCTTGAAGAGAAAAATAGCAGCTGTACGAAGAAGAAGAGAAGGCGGACATTGAAATGGGATGTTGGATGAATGCGAAGTGAATCGCCGGGGAATGCCGAAGAAGGATAAGCGCCCGACAGCTCCACCTGTCCCGCCTGTACTACGAGTTGCAGCCCAGTACGACAGATGCCGGGGCCTGGTCCTCTTCTTCGACCGCGGGGAAGTCGGGAATCCTGTGAACCTGTGGGCTCGCCTTGATAATTGTAACAAAGCGCAAAGCATCTCGTCCAGCATGTAGCCCTCGTCCACTCACATGTGTTCCCGTTCCCCGTCCTTGTGTATATGCGCATATACCCGGCAAACGCCTTTCACTCTCCGATCTCACACTCAAGACATGATGCTCCAAGGGAATATATTCGCCGTAGCTTATATCGAATGACACGAAAACAGAGAAAAAAGTAAAAGAAAAGGCGTCGAACAAGCAACCACGACCCAA
>JANDKE010000806.1:0-19873 GCA_027627275.1 Coprinellus aureogranulatus | reverse complement strand
CGCGGATTGCCATGCCAAGCCGTCTCCGTTAGCCGCTGCCGTTGGTGAGTCCTCACTCCTTGAGTTTGGGGGTCCTACTTCGCACGACGCGTCGTGAGGCCACTCCTTTGTTGTTGGGTGTGTGTGCTCATTGGACCCATCACAGATCAGCTCAGGGTTTCGAGTCGAGGCCAGCTAACGCTGGCTCTCACCCATACCCACATAACACACGTCAAGCAAGTGTTGTGTGGTTCGCCGTCTAGCCCGGTACACATGTATTAACATTTGGCCGTATTTACTACACATGTACCTAACGCCGGAATCGCGATCACTCTTGACTCGACGATTCACCCCACTTTGTTCCCCCACAGCTCTTGCGACGTAGATATTGAGCAGGGATGAATGTGTTGTTGACAACCCGATCTAGTTGCGCCCGAGTAAGGGTTGGATTGTTTGCAAGGGCGATGAATATTGAGAGTGCCGGCACGAAATTAACAGCTGCGTAACCAGTCGACGACTGAATAACATCGAGGGCAACACGACGAACAGGTTTCTTTGCGATCTTGAGAAAGCGTCGATAGTCAAGTCCGGGAATCGCCTTGTTGAGCTTGATTGAAGGCTCCTGTGCCTTATTTGATTCTGCCTGCTGTCTCCAGGCTATGAATTGGGCTAGGCGAGCCATTTTCTCCTTTCTCTCCAGCCAACGGGCCATTTGCGTGTATTCATCCTTGTGATTAGTCGCGTGGTAAGCGTCTTTCGCGAGGTCGATGTGAAGTCGTTCAGTATATTCGGTGTTGAAGTTGTCCGTCGTGCCGAAAGAGACAATCGATGCGACGTAATGTGATGCAAAGTGGAGCTTCGGAAGGTTGAAATTATCGCGAATTCCAAGGGTAACAAAAATATGCTTGTTGTCGTGAAAGGCAGCCAATGCGTCCGTCATGGCATGAAGGGTATTTGACGTGTGTACAGGATATTGCGCGAGATAAAGGAAGTCAAGAAGGCCACGGATGGCCTTCTGGAACGGAACGTTGGAAACTCCTCCAGGCAGCTTGATATCAGCGATGAGACCCAGCAGGATTTGAGCCATCTGTGCGTGCTCCTTGCCAGATACACGAGACAGTGTCGTTATGCCCTTGAAAAACAAACGAACATTGTGGTTGGGAGGCATCCGTCGGCATCTAGCGTCGATCTCAGCAGGTCCGCATGCCACGGTGACCCACGCGACTAGGTGCTTGATAATGCCTTGATACAGCTTGGTGGAGGGACATCGGGGGGTGATAAAATCGGGTAGGGGGTTTTGAAAAATGAGGGGAGGGCCCTCCCAGAAAAGGCTTGACAACCGGCTTCACGCGGAGTTCCTCGGCCAGATTCCGATAGCCTATTGGGTCCTCCTCGACACGTTCTAACGCTTTCATTAATTGGTCCAAAGGCCGCAGATTCGGAGTTATGGCCAGCGAAGGATCGAATATCTCAAGCGTTGTGCGTGTTGCAGGGCACTGGGGACAGTCTCCGGTAATGCAGCAAGTCGTTTGTATTTGCTCTGGGTAGTCGCCGATGAAGCATGCCCAAATTGGATGCGTGCGGTAAACCTGGCCGTACGGCATTCGCCATGTTGCACCCCTTATCTCCGGCGCTCTTCAGCGGCTCCAGAACGAGGGATAAACACGCGTGGTAGACGTTGATGATGCACCGACGTCGCGCTGCCTTGTTGGATATGTGCGAGAAATTGGATGTTGGAAGGTAGGCGAGGAGAACATATGCTCGGTATGAAGGTCGTCGGCGAATTTCCTTTGGTATATTCCCAATAGTAAGATACAAGGGATATGCCGACTTGTTGCGAAACAGGGTAAGCTGTGTCTTGTCCGACGATAGTATTATGGGTATGATGGTGACGCCCTCTCGCTGCTTATCGAGGTCCTCCTGACAGCAGCATAATTTGAGCAAGATTGTAAAGATACGGAGTTGAGTTACTCACCTGAGTTCCCCACCACCATTCACCGGTATGCATATCATGGTAGATCCTGGTACTACACGTGTCGTCGGTGTAGTGCTTCTCAGGTGCGTACTTGAGGTACGGCGCGAACTCCGGGTCACTGAATAGGGCCTTCACGCATTCAAGGATGTTGCGTTTATAGATCTCGAAAACCTCTCCACCAAGCGTGAACGACTCCCGAGTGAACGCCGGTCTGTGAGATGGAATGTCGGAATCGATTATCTTGTTCAGTTCGACGCTATTCCCAAAAGACAAGCCAAGCTTATCGACGACCTGTTGACCGAGGGCACTTAGGAACGCTGCTTGGATATATCGGGGATAGGAACTACTCACTCCGTTGATAGACAGAAGCTCTGTGACCGCCGTGGCGCTCAGATTATTCTGAAACTTGGCCCAGCGTGCTACCTCCCAATCCATCTGGCTGGCGAAAGGCGCATATGTGCCTGTATTGCCAGACGACTCCTTCAACCGCACCGAATACTCCTCTTGCGATGACTTCTGATGTCCGATGCACTTTCCTGCAGATCTGCCATATGATACAATGTGTGGGCTGACCCGTTCACCATGTACGGCCGAGGTGTCCAAGCAACCGGCATCCCTCCGAGTGCTGCTGTCCTCGCCCTCCAGTTCCTCCAGTTCGTCAGGTTCTTCATCGTCCACAGATACCGGAGCATCTGGCCTCATGACTTCCATTTCCCTTTCCACTTCTGCTTCATCCGCAGCGTCGTCAAGGTTATTTGCATCGTCATAGTCAGAGTCAGGGTTATCACTAAGGCTCTAATGCGAAGGGCGTCAGCTCTCAAGCCAGATGCACAATGTTATTCAATTGGCTTACGTTGTCTTGGTCGATATCCATTCCAAATTCACGGCAGTCGTAGTCTGAGTAGCTTCCAAACAAGTCGCCGGTAACATCGGCCATTAGTGGGGGCTCTGCGTCGGCGGCGCTACTATCCAAGCTTGACTGTGCTTGTGGAAGGGGCGGGGGTCTCCGAGTCGCGTGGTTTCTTTCTGGCTCATCGTCCGAGCTCGACGTAAGGTCGTTGTCCCTTTGGGCGAGGTAGGCCTTGCATCGCGGATCCAGACTCTTTTCAAGGTGTTGACGGAGGTGCTTCTGGGAGGTGGGAGAGCCACACGCCGGGCAGTAAAAATGAGGGGCCATAGGATCGACGTAAACGGAGGAAGAGTAACAGTGCTCGCAAAAGGGGACACTGTTGTGTAAAGAATACGATTGGAGCGCAATGGATGCGCCGGAGCACAAATATATCAGCAATCAGTGCTAGCTCCGGCGAAGAGCTTCGTCGCTCTTTCAACCGCTTTCCTTGTCACGTCACACTCCTTACCGCTGCTAATTCTACCCCTGCAAATCCATAGAAATCTTGTCCTACAGTTTCTTGGGTTTGCGTTGACGGCCACGTTCAACAGAAGGTGCTGCTACGACCAGCGCATAACATGTCAAGTTCCGGTGGACGCACACTTCGTTCCTCTGGTCAAGCGGCGGTTCCTCCCCCACCTTTGGGTAAGAGTGCATCTAAAGGTGATTTAGCCCTTCATTCCGTCATCTCAGGAGATTTGTCTCACCTTTCCTGGACAAGCAGACCCCAAGAAACGAAAACGTGGGAAAAGCGGGACGTTGGCCACGACAGACAGACCACCTTCGAAAGGTAAAGCCTTTGTTTGCAGCATATGCCTGGTCTGTGTGCTCACTACCTCTCCCAATAGCCATTCGTACGCAGGAAGCATCAAAGAAGGGAAGGCCTAAGGCGGCCAACAAGGCACCTCCACCCTCGTCGAGAGCTCCTGCCTCGAAGCCAAACAGTACCGCAGGACGTCCGAAAGCACAAACCGCACACCCTAGACCTATCCAAGTGCCTCAGTGTCCTGCCGACCTTGGTAGGGGTGACGAATTGGAAGAGGACCCTCAGCCTGACGACGAAGAGCAGGAAGAGGTTCAGCCAGGAGAAGATGAAGATGACTATGCCGACGTCGATCTGTTGAACGAGGAAGAGGCAAGTGGCTCTTTTGTTTTCGCTCAATCAGAGTTGAGTCTGAGTACAACGTCTAACATCCAGATGCCGACTTGGGGAAGGAAGAAAGGGCCGTCGGCGTCCAGGGTATCCACCGATGGGGAGGAAGCGCCCAACGGGGACCTCGAGGTTGACCGCATATTCGACGACGATGATCTCCCAGAAGAGGTGAGCTCACGTTATCCAGATACGTGTGCACGACGGTGAATGAATGTCAAGGACGGCGAGGACGGGGATACGGGTCGATCGAAGCTGAAACCAAGTCAGAAGTCCAAGCAGCTTGCGGAGGTGTGTGACTTTGTTTATCTATGACACCGCCCTGACACATTCGCACACAATCTCGTTATCGCAATCCTTTCGTTGCTGGTTGTGTTACATACGCACCTATATCAGCAACCTCGATGGTTACGGCCATCCCAAGAGCATGATGTTATCGACTTCACGCAAGACTCAGACAAGGATACCGGGTCAGAAGACTCCGACGAGGGATCAGCTGCTGACCAGGCGGATGAGGATAGCATTGATAGCTTCATAGAGAAAGGTCATCGATATCCAGCGCTAAAAGGACAGCCTCCACGCCTGAGAAGCGCTATCAAGGCTGCGTTCCGCGTTTCTGAACTCAAACTTGCCTTTGACACGCCATTTCCCCCGCCAGAAGATGCCGACAGGTTTTATCGCGACATTCTCCGCCAAGCTGCCCGTGAAGTTGAGGACGAGGAACTAGCGCACCAGTTCAAGAAAAATGCGCCCTACGGCAACTGTGTTGCATACCTGGTGAGATCTGGCGACTCCGGTGTCCATGCTTCCCCACTAACTCCCTGCGAGGTGAAAGCACGTTTCAGCAAGTTCCGCCTAACCCTACGCGATCTCGCTACGAACGAGGCGAAATCGGCGTATCAGTTGCGGGTTGGTTGTGGGGCTGCTGTTCAGGCTCTGCTGCTGGACGACACGTTCGTCTACAATGTTGATGGCCAGGTATGTCTGTCTTACTGAGCGCTGGCTTGCATTCGACGGCCATTGACGTCAATCGTTGTATTATGATTCAGGGACGAGTTATCAATATAGAGCCCTATAGACACCCTGGCGTCGTCAACATGCTTCAATTCTTTTTCAAATGCCACAAGTCAATTGGCCAAAGCCGGAACCAGTCGTTCACGTCGTCTATCTCTGCCAATACGGACGAAGTTGCGAGCAAAGAGCAGGAGGTGCCAATCCCAATGCTTGCTTTCTGTGTGACGATGGTAAGTTCGCGTCGCTCGCCGTAACCCAGCTATCCTCTAACTTCTCCGATACGTCTGTCAGCTTCGTGCGGAGCTCTCGCTCTGGAAGTTTGGACGCCGAGAGAGCAGCAAGTTCGATGCCGATCAGCACTACACCGTCTACGAGCATCATGTGGGCGCTCTCAATGTATTGAAGAGCACTTGGCCAGTGAGGTTTCACGAGTTGATGGCCTTCCTCTACGTCCAAGCATCGTAAGTGATACTGCACACATCTGGTAATCACTCTGCTCACAGCCGCAATCACATAGGACATCGAGTTCATCTTCAGCCCCAAAGGGCTGCGAAGGTCGTGGGGTTTTGGGACTATTGGGCTGGGCTAGGGAGGAGGAGGACACTTAGAACTCTTATTCACTTATGCACACCCTCCCTCGCTGTTCGGTATCGTGTGTTATTCAGTTCTATATCCTACATTACGCAGTCATACTATTTGTTCCTGGCTTCATACATTGCATAGACTTCCTCTGTACCTTAGTACGACATTTAATGCGAGTTGTAATTCCGTTTGATTCATCAGAGCCAAGTGGACCGCAGCAATACAGGGTGTGGACAAGCGATTACTCGGCGTGGGCATGGTGAACATCTGAAAGTGCCCCAGAATATACTGACAGAAGGTTGGGAATCTCCCAGAATAGTGCGGCAAAGTTGGGGGGGACGTTTTAATTCGTAGCCTGCTACAGGTTTTGTGATTCTGTTGCACTTAGTTCAGAAAAGTTGAAGATTTCTCAAAATCTCAACACATCTCTCAGAAATTTGCCAAACACCTTTTCCCGATGAATCCAGCAATCCCCTTTGGCTGATCGAAGGAAGTATGCATGCCGACGGATGTGGATGGGCTTGAGCGTCGTGTGATATCAAACTCGATTCAGAGATTTCCTCAGCCGAATGGATACTTAGAGGGCATGAAACAGCCAAGCAGGCAGAGAGACGCGTCCAATACACCATGTCGGAAATTTGAAAACCGGCTGATCAGGCCGAACAGGCCCATCAGGCTGACGCGTTCCGATCATGCGTCGGATCATGTAGCGAATGTCTAATCCGAATGCGGGATCCTGATCAGGGGTAGCCGCTCCCTGATCAGGCTGGTTTCGAGCCTGAACAGGGTAGGGGACCAAGCCGGGTCACGCCGCCAGGGTGCGAGGGTTACCTGGCAACATGCCGTATGATCAGGGAGACTTATTCGGATCAGGCTGATACCCACCGGATATAGGAAAATGACCACCCCAGGTTCTGGGGCTATTCGCTTTGCACGATCACTACCACATTTCTACTGTCGAACTATGTGAGCTCCCTGGATGCAACCCGATCCAAAACGGACCCGGAACCGCCACTATGATCAACCAACCCGGATGCACGTCCCCCGCAGGTGGCTCTCAGCCCGCTCCTCAACCCACCACCACAGCTGCTCCTCAACCTACCGTCCCGACAACCACTGCCGTACCACCGCAGCCCACCGCACCCAGTGGACCAACAGTACCCAAGTATGGCCAATGTGGAGGTAACGGATGGACTGGCTCGACGACTTGTGCGCCAGGTTCGACTTGCCAGAAGTTGAATGACTGGTACTCGCAGTGCGTCTAACGGTTGGTAGAGAATTTAATTTTCATTTCTATGGCATACCACGTTTCGTCAATAATGAATCGATTTCTGCTGGCTTCCCGAACCAGTGTCCAGCTGAGGGTAGGCTGAGTAGCTGGACGGGCGTAAGCGATCGTCGGACCTCGGTAATCGTCTCGCGTGTGGCTACGCTTCAAATTCGCGTCAAATTCGCAGATACGCAGGAGGCAACTGTAGATTGACCGGTGATCTTCCAGAGGTAGGCTAAGGGTGAGCCATGGCGTTTCGAACTGGCGGTGTGCCAACGGGACCGGCTTCGAGCCTATCATGAGGCAGCTCCTCATCGAAAGCCAGTTTTATTTCGACCTGCCGCTGGACAGCAAGCGGGGAGGGAGGTTGTTCTGGCACTTTCCTTGAATTCGAGTATCATCCCTTCCACGGCTCCACCTACTGTGTGTTCGATAGAAGGATTTCGGCCATGCGTACGGGACACGAGGTACAGACATGCTCTTGTTCATGGAGACCCTGTGACTTGAACATCTCCTGTCACCTGTACGGCACCGTAACCAAGAGGTCGATTAGACGTTCTATCGGCTTCTCACGCCAGGAGAGGAAGGCAAGCCAGAAGAGAACAGACGAGGGGCCGCTTAAGGCAGGTACGTTCATCTGCCACTTCTAGGTCGATGTGTTATTGGTTAGGCTCTTTGTCAGGAACTGAGTTACTCCAGAATGCCTTCTGAATGCTGTTCCTTGAGTATCCATTGGACCCTCAGTCGTGGCTAGAAGGTACACAACCAAGCATTAGGTCAGCTTCTTACATCAGTATGGACAAATAAAGGGCCTTCTGAGAGGCAGTTTCACCGTCTTCCATAGCGCCTTCCGTAAAAGCTTGAGTAAATCACGCTCGGACCTCGCTCAGAGTATGGGTTCTTCGTGATGTCCAAGAAAGAAGGCTAGGGAAATCGTCAACAACCTCGGAGTCGATGGTCTTAACACGGCGTACCTCAGTCCGAACGTGAGATACGGCAAGACTATTTAAACGCGGGTTTAGCCAGAGCTTTTCCATAAGCTTGAACACCTCCCTTCTTTCCCGCTTCCAGTCCTTCTTCTCTGAGGGCGTCTAATCCGGTTCCGCTTCTCTGTTAAACTGAGCAAGCGCTCGAAGTCACGATGCAGTGGAAAGGACTCTTCGCCGTAGTCGCGCTCGCGTTGCCCGGTGCTCGGGCATTCATTCGATTTGGGTGTTCTAACTTGGTCACCGAGCGCTTTGATCCGTCAGTATCTGTCCATTCTATTCATGTCTTGTACAATTGTCATTAACGTCTTCCCCAGGTTGGTCACACCGGGTCAGGTTTCACCTCATTTACATCAAGTTGTCGGAGGGGTGAGTCTCGTACACGTCCACCACGACCCTATCCGCTGACATCGCTGTTCAGAATGCTTTCAACCTATCCATGGATGAGGGTGTCGATATCTCGAAGCAAGCATCCTGCACTACCTGCAGGTTCAAAGAGGACAAATCCAACTACTGGACTGCTGTCCTTTACTTTAGGCACCGCAATGGTTCATACATGCGTGTATGTTCTCAGCGTTGGTATTTTAACCTACACTCGACGCTAAACTCAACCCAGGTGCCTCAAATGTCAAATCATAACACCGGACCTGGCCTGCAATCCGGTGGGATGACCGTCTATTACTTCCAACCTCGAGCCCCTACCAAGAATCTCAACATTACGGCATTCGCACCTGTGAGTATAGAGGCTACGCTAAGCTGACGCAGACTGATTTAGGCTCATATTACAGGGATTCCGCATGCTCGTCGGTAATCCGTTCAAGAGGACGAATGATGTTGATCCCAGCAGCGCAGCTTACACCGCGACGACATTCCGATGCTTCACTGGAGCAGACCCTGGAGCTATCGGAGCACCTGGTGATCCACCGGACACCTTCGAGCTCCCTAAGGAAGTTTGCACTGGGGGTATACGATCAAACATCTACTTCCCTCAGTGAGTTGTCTATTCCATTCCAAGAGGATCGCGCCGACTGAAGTTTGATAGATGCTGGGACGGCAAGAGCCTCGACCCGCCCGACCACCAAAGCCATGTTTCGCATGGCATTGGTCGTGGATTCTTCGGAACGGACTGCCCTGACACTCATCCCTTCCGTCTCCCCCTTCTCTTCCTGGAGATAGTATGGGATACTCGCCCTTTCAACAACAAGGACTGGTGGCCGGAGGACGTCGAGCCACCCTATAACCTCCGGATGACCTGACCCTAATGACTGACTTGAGCGTGCATATGACGCAGGAACAATGACTCACTGGAGCTCAATTGAGTTTCTGAAGTGGCACATGAAAGATGTGTCAATTGAGTTTGCTCAATTGACTCACTGCATAAGTGTCATACAGGGATATCCGGGTGAGCCCCAGCGGGCGTAAATTCCGTCCGCTGGATGCGCGGATACCCAAACAAATTCTATCCGGTCTTTGGTGAGTTGCTCAATCAGTCTGTTTACACACTATTCTCTACTTCGGACGGTACCATCTTAGACTCACGTTGCACTGCGAGTGTGCGGGTTTGAAAGCGCGCGCGTCGGCGTACAGTGTGTGGTATTTGAGGCCGAGCATCTCTTGAGTGTGTGCACGAATGGTTGCATCTCAGACAAGGAAGTCTCGGATGAACGCACTCGGGTAAGTAAGGTTCGGGCACTGGCTAGTTACCCATGGGCGAGTGCATCCGAGTCGGATACTCGAGTTGGTACCTCTCAGACAAGTAATGCTCGGATGATTACCTCTCGGTGCTTGAGACTCGGGTGCGCACATTTCAGAGAAATGAGACTCAAGCAGCACCTTCGGACGTTTCTGAATGTCTTTCATATGGGATGAGTACTCCTTTGATGGAAAGGATTGACAAGAGTGCAGGTCCGACGCGTCCCTCTTTGGCGTCGGACCTCCGATGTGCTTCTATTTGCCGCTAGCCATCCTTGCCAGAGCCGAGTGCGAGAACAAACTCCAACTTGGATTGTAAGATTCACGTCCTGAGCGAGTCTCGCATTAATGCGCATCGCACTGCACATACAGATGTCTACTGGGAATTTCCGATCCTGCGGTCAAGTCACGGCCGAAGTGTGTCACTGAGATATAAGTGTGCGCGGATTGCAAGTATGCGTATTGCATGTGTTACAAGTCTGCGAGTTCGAGTTTGTGTGTGTGGGGGAGTGCCAGTGTTCGACTTGGTACCTCTCGGCCGAACGTATCATTGCTCAGTGCATCTCGTAGCTCCACATTTGAGTGACTAGTGAGGGATTGGCGCACCCGAGCCAATTAAGGTTCGGAATACAAAGCCGTCTTGGACTACTTACAAGGAAGTCTCCGATGGATGCATTCGGGTGAGTGAGATTCGGGTAAGCACATCTCGGGCAAGCACATACCGGGCAAGATAACTGCGGACTAGGGATGTTCAGGAATGTGTGAGATGCGGGATGAGTACTTCTCGGATGGAAAACTGACATGAGCGCAGCTCCGATGGTTCTCTCCTTGCTTCCGAGTCGGACCTAGCCAATACGCTTTTTATTTTATGGTGGCTTTCCTTGCCAAAGCAGAATGCAATGTGGGATACAGGATTTTTATCGTGAGCGGTGCATCTCCGAGTCTCAACTGCGCATGTGCTCCCCTCCAGGTGAGCGTATGATAGATTCAAGGTTCTGAGACGAGTTCGGCTCGGAATAATAAAGCCTCTCGAGTTTCTGTCTGACGATGTACAGCCTTAGAGAAGTGCGCCTGGGCTTGACGGTAAGCGACCTCGGGTGGCTGGGTGGCAAATGGGTGTACCTCTGATGCATGCTTCTCGGGTTGTGTCTCTATGGTGACTTAGCTTTTGAGTAACTGAACCCAAGGTGTTCATTGGACGCACGGAGGGTCTCGCGTCTCGGATAATCAAGTGTCGAACTAGCCAGCCTCTTTTGAGACGGCTCATTCGAAACTACCACGTTGACATCATGCGCACTCATTGGAAATGCATGCATCCACAAATTGTCCGGGTGTCAGTGGTCGCAGACCCACTCTGTCCCTCGCTATCTACACTCGTAATTTCCCACAGGCCCGTTCGATAACGAGTCGTTTTAACTGACTCCTTGTATTTGACATTAATTGAACCCAGCAAACGATGAAATATTTGCAGTGGTAAATGAGCCTACGGTTGTGTGCATCGGCGTATTGCGCCTACTGGTATTGTTCTTTTTAACCATGTATGCAGCATCACCGGGTTGTGGTGCCAATGACACCCGCCACCAGACCCGAAGAATACGAATACATACTTGAAAGTGTGGCATTACTGACTGCAGGAACTTATCAGAGATACCCTCTGAATCCTTGGCAATGCACTCATTCCAGGAGACGCGCTCATTCGTGGTATGCGTACTCTCCCAAGTCATATTCCTCCGAGATATGCTCATCTGCGATGTAGTCGTCTGAGAGGCACGTATCCGAGACTCATGTAATACCTAGGGTTGCTCTTCCCATGCCAGAAATTTGCTCTCCTTTAACATACACTAGTCCGAGCCTCACGTCTGCAAAGGGATGCACACTCCTGAAACGCGCTCGGCTGAGGCTCCTACATCCGAGACCCACTCATTCAAAGGTGATGCATTACGAATCCGAGGGTTGTACCGCTCATGCGCTCGAAACAATCATGCAGAGGTCCTGCGTCCTAGACGCGCTCTTGCGAGCCTCGTACATCCGGGGCACCATATTCTACTTGAGTGCAAGCGTCTCTTGATGAATATACCCTGGGACACTGCATCTCGAGCCTCGACTAGGGTACCTCCATTGAGTGCATACGGGTTAGCCTCATCTTGGATTAAAGCATCTTAGACAATAAATTTTCGTAAATTCGGATTGACACATTCGGGTCAGTGATATTTGGGTGAGCACATCTCGGATAAGCGACCCGTGGGCGAGGGACATCTCGGAAAGGTGTCTCTCATACAATAAAGGCTTGTATGAGCACGCCTCGCTCGCCTGAGACTTGGATAGGCACGTCTTGGAGACATGACGAATATTCAGAGCCTTCGGACGTGCCAGAATGACTCGGATTCCGGATGAGTTACCAACCGATAGAAATTTCCTCGGCATCGGTGCTAATGCAGTTGTATGAGAGCCGCACATTGGTTCCTCACTCGTCCCAGAGGCACACGGCCGAGACCACTCGTACATTCTTTCGAGGTGCGCACGCTCCGACAGACTCATCTGGGACGAATGCATCTAGACCCGGTGCGTAGGAAAGGCATTTTTATAGAAAGCTGCTACCCTAATATCCGTTGCGCTTGGGAACTCGGTTCTGCAGGCGCAACTCAATTTCTCAAAGCTATTCTGATTGGCGTCCTATTTTCCTTCCTGCGCATGGTCGCACCTAATGTCGGACACGGGCGCAAAACAGAATAGGAAGATAAGATCAGATCAAAGGCAAGAGCCTGAGTCCTGCATATAGCTATTTGTGAGAGAACAAACTTGAAGGTCAGCACGTCAGAAGTGGGGGTGCGAGACTCACCCCCAAATGTTCTCGCTTCAAGATATCAATGCTCGCAATGGAACCATCTGAGGTGTACCCACCCGGAATCAAGTTGCATGCATCCAAGTGAGCCGTCCCAGGCCCATGCGCTCTGGTTATGCTCGGCTGAGTATCGCCTTTCCAAGGTGCGCCCACCCAGAGCTGTCTGGTTAGAGATGCGACCATCCGAGATAGGGTTGTCCAAGATATCAATTGGTATTAAGGTTCGTATCCGAGACGCACTCGTGACTCGCCTGAGAGCTACTGGCCTAGCAGGCACTTGTAAGTTGTCCGACCGGTTGTATTACCGCTCGGACTCTACCTTATAGCAAGCACACGCATCTAAAAACAAGCACACTCGCATAGATTCACTGCCAATACGACGGCCAGTCTTTCCAGCCAAATCAGCGCTGGCACCTCTGCTAAACAGACATGGAAAAGAAACGCAGCTGTAACCAATTGTACGGCTATGTTGCTACGTCCTTTTTGAGGCAAGGAGCATTATGCGAGACACGATTGTTACAGACAAAGTCGTCCGGGATACATATACCCCCGATCCGAGTCTCGAAGCTGGTACGCATCCGAAGAGCACCCTCTCAAAGCTCCGAGTCACTCACCTTGGTCTCACACATCCGAAAGGTACTCATTCAAGGCTCAAGTTCCCAGTCCTACTCGCCCGAGACACTCTTTTTCCGGCCTTGCACACCTGGGATGCACTCATTCGGGGCTCACACGTATGGGGGGTACCCATTCAATATAGGTTCTCCTTCGAGATACCAATACGGGCGTAAAATGTGAAGTCCGAACTTGATTGAAGCCCGGACGGCTAAGATTAGTACACCCGCAGCTCACTCGCTGAGACGCTTGCATCCGAGACCCAATGTATGCACGGCCGCGTCAGAGATGCACTAATTCGAGTCACTCATCTAGCCTCCCTTAATCCGATCTGCGCCTTTTCAAGCTTCACAGGAGCCTAACACTTGCCCATGCTTTTGTAATGAGCCTTGGGCGAGGACCGTTCCGACGAAGTAGTACATTTGGCGAGGATGGACATCCGGCAGCTACTTGTAGACAACCGCTAGTGTAGACAAGTGTCTTAAAGCAGGCATCCGTGCTAATATGCGCTCGTACACCACTTATATCTCGGCCGATTGCCTCCGCACCATTTCTGAGATGTGTGATGAAAATAAGTATACTGGCATCCCTGTCTATCTAGGCTTCGTCCAAGGTAGCTATTCGGAAATGCAATTATCTGAGCCCATTTCACTGACCCCACTCAACCGATAGGCGTGCAAGATGCACAAGTCCGAGGTACGGTCTTCAGAGCACCGCACCATGCAAGCATTTCTCATCCGGCACACACTCATCCAAAACTTATTTTTTCCGAAAGGTGCTTGTCATCGCTATATTCTATTTGCATGCGCTCGTATGAAATCCACCCATCCGACCGTCAATGGTCCGAGTGGGACACGGCCGAGACACACACTCAGAGTCACACATTCGTAGCCAAGGCTCTATTATTCGAGCTCGCAGATGCCCTCTTTGGGAATTCATCTGTTTGAGAGGTGCTCGACCAAGACTCACATTCTAGAGCTGCTGGTCCGATCCCAGAAGTTCGCTCTCCTTTTAGATGCACTCATCCGAGACGCATGCGGCATCTGAGCCTCATCCCGCAAGAGCGACCTATTTGAGGCTCACACATTCAGGGCTTACACACCCAAAACGCGCTCGTCGGACATCCGAAGCTCACTCGTTCAAAAGTCATACATCCGGGAGTCATGCCGCTGGCACGTCCGAGATCCACTCGTCCGTTTTACTGGTGTCCAAGGCACCCATTTCCCAAGATCATACGTCCGAGACCCTCACGTCCGAGATGCATTTACGTAGAGTGTACTTGTAATAACGAGCGTCAGAGACGCACTTACCCAACACTTCCGTCATCCGAGCGATAAGCGCTGCTAGTTTAACAATGGCTCGAATCTCTTGTTCATTGGTTACCCATTTCTTTTGTCTTTGCCGGGCTGCACTCACACGAGCTTCGATTACTAGACTCGGCTAAAACGAATACGGTTGGAATACTCTTGCAGATGCTAAGATTTTCCCGGCATTGTATGAGCCGAGGGAAGGAGATGCCCATTTCCGAGAACTACTCGTCCGAGACATGGTCATCCCACATTCGAGGTTAGTGCGCTCGCGACATCCTCTTGTCTGAAACGCCCATCTTAAACTCATGTAACCAAGGCAATGGTATCGAAGTTCAATTTTTGAGCGTCCCTTCCTGAGTCTCGGTCGTCACCCAAGCCATGGTCTTTTCGGCCGTAAATAGGTTTGTGCACTTCCATGATTCTCGGCCCATATCTTCCACCTCGCTATTTCTCACTCCTCTGTTGTATGTGGTAAAAATTGGAGATATACTGGCATAGCTATCATCCGAGCACAACTCGTCCTAGACAACCTCATCCGAACTCCAAGACATTCCAGGATCATCTGAAACACAGTCGTGTGTACACAACTAGCCGCCTTTTTCTACATACAGCAGTCTGTGATGCCATCTGCGTTTATCCGTGCCTGATTTGTGGAGAATGCAATCATCTGAGTCCATTTATTTGATACCATTCACCCGAGGCGCACTCGTCCAAGCTGCGGTCTTCAAAGCATCGTGCAAATATGCCTCATCCGGCATGCACTTGTCCGACTCTTACTCGTCCGCGCGGTATTTGTCACGGCAATGTTCCTTCTACATGTTCTCGCATCCACTCCGAGTCCGCTTAAACGAGACGGCCGAGACACGTGAATCCTGGGCCGATACTTCCAGGTCCGAAATGCCAGTGCGTTTAATCGGAACGTACTACCCCAGGAGAACGCATCCAAACCTTGCGCATCAAACTCCGAACACTGCTAACCAACTCTGGCGGTCGAAGCCCCTGGACCCTGGTATGTCAGTTCACTAGCAACACTCAATTCGTTACCTTATTTTCCTGGGCAATAGACTGACTCACTTCAATTGAGCCTTATGCCATCTGTCACAGTCATCCACTCAATTGGGCAACACTGGCCCATTGGGCTTGTGGCATAATGCCGCTCAAGTCACCCATGTGTAATGCGGCTTACCCCCTGCATGGCCTGGTCGAGCAGCCCTTCTTATTCAGCATGGGTGATCCGTACGTCGTGACTGGCTCCTCCCATAAATTGATTTTGACTTGGTTGTGTCAGAACTGGATACGGACAGCACGCCGACTACGTCTTTGGTTGGGAGGGTGATTCTTTGAAGAGGGCTATGGACACGTGCACCACTCAAGATGGGCTCCCCACCAACTGCCCCGTCCTCACCCTGCAAACTACGGAGGAGATGAACAACTGCCGAGCGCCGATCAAGGTTGAGGAGAAAACGGAAGATACTTGTAAGCTTCGCTAACACTCTTTTTTGGCGTTCTCTTGTTGATGCATAAACAGGGCTGGAGAAGCTTCCGGGATGCAATCCTATTCAGAGCGGTCCTGAATACGCCACTGTGCCGAGCCAATGCGACGCCGTATCCACCACCATAGATGCACCCGTCCCCACTTACCCTCCTTCCACAGTCATTCCTCCTTGGACGGTCTGCAATGCCGGACCGACGCCAAAGCCATTGGAGCCCGACTGCGACTCAATTCCAGAGATACCTGCCGTTACTCCTGCGCCGGTGTAGGCGAGCTCCTGTAGTTAGCCCTCCCACTTTTTTGAGGAAAAGAATTGCACCTTAATGGCCCAGAGCCAATCAATTTAAACAGCCTCGAAAATGCAGAGATTGAGACGAGGCCAAGGAAGGTTGCGACTGCCAACGGAAAGCACTCGGGCCAGATCGAGGCGCCGCTTATTTCATCCGAACTCGGCCGGGATATGCCGGTAGTACACCTTGTTCAGTCATTACCCGGTTTGCCCCGTTCTTCCTCGTCGTCAACCCGTCCTCCTCTCTCACACCGTCAAAAGGCGAAGTCTGATATCACTTCTCATAGACGCTTTACTTGGGGGTCGCTTGCCTCTCGATGATCGATTTCCGATGTTGAACCGCTGAGCGTATGACGAAGTTGCAACAATCGCCAGTTCGACGATACTCTCCATTACATGGAAGAAGAGATGGACTCCATGAGTGAGGGTGCGCCTTCTTCTCGAGGGTCCTACCACTCGCGACTCTGGCCCTCCTCAGATACTCTCGCTGACTGATCACATTCCTGTGGCCAGCGGATAATCTCTTTCAGTGCGCGGGTCGGCCTCTGTTTCCCCGCATTCAACCCCCCTGTCTTCTCTCCCCCGCATTGCAGAGATAGGCTTCTGTAGAGGTGACCTCACTACGTCTGGCATCATCCGAGGCAATTTGTTATTCCTTCGGAATCAACGCAGTACACCCTCCGTTATCGTTTGGGTCCGGTCGTGGGTCCACGATTCTCTCGATGATTAGCAGAGGTTATGCGCCTCTGCGGGGTCAGTTCCGCCGCCTGTATAAGGGCCCTCCGAATAGCGCCTCCGTCGAAGGACCGCCCATTCCATTTGCTCAGAGGGAGTTGCTATGAAGTGCTCGGCTTTGGTCGCTTTAGCTTTCGCCAGTGTCGCTTACGGGCACACCATCTTTCAAGTACGTGCATAGCAATCGTCTCCAGTCCCTCACTGTTGATCTGTCTATCCTAGAAAGTCTCGGTGAATGGAGTCGACCAAGGTCAACTGAAAGGTGTCCGCGCTCCGAGCTCTGACTACGTGCGTCCTCTTCTCACTCATAGTCGGGTCTTCAGCTCATACTATCGTTTGAATCAGCCCATCGAGAACGTGAACGACGCCGACTTCGCTTGCAACAAGGCTATCCAGTTTAAGGATAGCAATATCATCAACATTCCCGCTGGCGCTCGCGTCGGTGCGTGGTGGGGTCATGTCATCGGCGGTGCTCAGAGCGCCAATGACCCCGACAATCCCATCGCCAAGAGCCACAAGGGTACGAATACGAACCCATTTCGGTCTGATCTTCAATCTAACCTAACGCCTTGGAAGGACCGACAATGGTGTACCTTGCGAAGGTTCCCAACGCCGCCACGGCAGACGCTCGCGGTCTGAAGTGGTTCAAGATCGCCGAGGACGGTCTTACTACGAACAACGGTCAGTGGGGTGTTGACCGCATGATCAACACTGGAGGTTGGCAATACTTCGACATGCCCTCTTGCGTTGCACCTGGTAACTACCTCATGCGAGTCGAACTTATCGCGCTTCATGGAGCGTATAGTCAAGGCGGAGCCCAGTTCTACGTCAGTTCACGATTACTTTCCACTTCGACTTGCTGTTTAAATGATGGTCTATTGCAATCTAGATGGAATGCGCCCAAATCAACGTGACGGGAGGTGGTTCCAGCACGGGTACCGACCTCGTCAGCTTCCCCGGAGCATACCAGGCAAACCACCCGTACGTCTTCCATCCCCTCCATACCCTTCTCTGTCACTAACCTTTGATTTATAGTGGTATCACGATTAACATCTACCAAAACTCCGTACCCAACAACGCTGGAAAGCCATACACCATTCCCGGACCTCCAGTCCTCCGTTGCCCAGCTGGTGGCGTTGCGCCCGCACCGACATCGAACCCCGCCTCCGCTCTCATGAAGTCAACTCCCATCAAACCACCTCTTATTCCCGTGAAGCCAGAGGAAGACAGTCTTCCTCTTACACCTCCCCGAACCCCCCTGAAAAGCGCGTTGAAGCGGAGAGCGTCGGATGGGTGCCTCCAATCCGGGAATATTGTTGACCTTACGTCCCCCGCTTCTAAACGTCTGAAGACAACTGCGACCGCTAGCCCGGGGTTGCAAGGAGGAAGGAAGCCTCCCGTGACGAAGGCTCCTCACAGACCACTATTGGGAAGGGTAGACTACCCGAACAAAGATACAAAAACCAACCCGAACACCGACGTTCCTCCAAGGTTCCTTGTGAAACCTGACCCCGATGCCCGTTCGTCGTTATCAGAAGGAGGAGGAGGATTGGGGAGTCCAACGACTAAGTCGACCCCACCGAGAACACGAACACGGTCCCGGGTTAAGTTCCTCCTCCCCTCACCTTCCCCTGCTCCCAACCCTCCCAATCCTCCTTCTTCGGAAGAATCAAGTTCAACTTTGTCGACGCCGTCGGAACTGCCCAGTGGTACTGAGATCGAGAAACGGAACGTCGAGGCGAGGTCGGTCAAGCGGATTAGGGAAGACCAGAAATCCCGGCGGGCTTCTCAAAGAGCCGCGTTGGACGAAGTACCTAGGCTGAGGGCGCAGAATTCCGAGCTCCAGGCTACGCTTGCGGCGCTCAATGAGACCGTTCAAGCTCAGGCTTCCCTTATCTCCACAATGAAAGACGATAACGAGAAGTTCCAAGCGTCTATGAGGGGATGGTGGAGAGGGTAAAAGAGGAGGTGAGAGAGGAGAGGGAGAAAGATAGAGAGAAAGTTGAGCGGTTGGAAGGGAGAGTGGGGAGTTGGAAGGGAGAGTGAAGGAATTGGAAACGAGGAATGGGGATCTGGAGCGGCGGTACAAGGCACTCTCCGCAGCGAGACGTCCCCTCAGGTGGTCGAAGGCGAAATTGATCAGAAGGCGCCACCTCGACAGTCTGCGAGAAGGATTCAGAAGCCATTGGAGGAGGAAGTCGGCTTCGTGACTAGAGGGAAGAAACGCAGCTTCAAGTTGGAGAACAAGGCAGTCCAAGAACCACAGCAGGATTCAGAACCGCAGGGAAGGGTGTTGAGGAGTCGGGTTCGCGCTTGAGCTTGAGGTCCCTGTCACCGCCCAAGCTCGTTCATTGGAACGGACTAGCTTGCACCGATTGCATATTACTAGACCTTGACGATTGTCTTGTAGATTTAGATAATACTCCTTGATGTATATTACGCCTCTTGTACCGTCGATTTGATTATTGGGAGCTATCAGGGAGCGTCCCCGTACGCCTTCAGTTTCGCTTTGATCGTCATCGACGGGTTGGGGTATCGTAGACACACAGAACGAGGATATCATATTGGACATTCTAATATACACAGGGGTCGTAACCAAGAACTACATACGAAACACAAGAGACGAAGAACACGTACAAGTACAACCAAACTTACGACCCCTTTCCGCTTCCCTCACGCAGCGTGAAACCCCTCTGAATCCCCTCCCTTACTACGCACCCTTCCCCTCCCTATCCCCTCCCTCTTTCCTTATGCACTCCGCACCCTCTTCCTCCCCTCCCCCTTTTACTACCGCACCTCTGCACCCGCTGAATCTCCTCCCAAGTCCCCAACCCAAAATACGTCGGAAGCTCCTTCCCACACCCTCATCCTTCCCTCCCTATGCACCTGCCCCAAATTCGCGAAGCACCGACCCACACACGTTACTCTGCTTCCACCTGTCGCTGTCGTACTCTTCCAGCGGGTGAGGGACTTTACGCAGTTCCTCCGCTTCGTCGAGTGTCATAGTGAACTTACGCCCTGGGCCCCCAGCACTCGTCGTCCCTCGCACCTCCTCC
>JANDKE010000805.1:0-19902 GCA_027627275.1 Coprinellus aureogranulatus | reverse complement strand
CTGAGACACAGTGTCATCTGTGGTGCTGCAATGAGCACGTGTCGCCACCGCGTTCGCCTCGATGGGCAGAAATGTGGCAGAGCCGACGCGTTCGCCTCGAGGGGCAGAATTGCGGCTGGATAGAGTGCTAGTCACTCCTCGCCGTTCTTCCTCCATTGACCTCATGTAAATATATTTAAATAGCGACCAATGGAGGTGCGAACATGATGAACGAGTTACGAAGAGTGGTAGCGGGTGATGGGCGGACAACGCGCTGGCTGGTCCGCCCTCGATACATTAATTTCGAGACGAGGTAGGCTACTGAAAGGCTAAATGACTGGAAGAAAAGGAAAGAAAGATGAAACGAAGTTGATATGAGGAGCGGAAAGAAATTAATGGGAAAGGTGATAGAGAAGGAGAGGGTGTTGACGAATATACCTATGCCATGTATCGGATGACCATCTACCAGTGGCTTGAATGATAGATGAGTTCGTTCCGATTGAGGCAAGCCACGTAGCGCCACCGGCCCGTAGTGATTGGCCGCCATATGTTGGTGGTAGATATTGGTGAAGCCGGCGTACGAACCAACCATAAGTTGGGTTGGTGCCGTCCGATGTGAGGAATAGTTGGCCATGGAAGGGGAAGGCGGCGTCACGAAGGGCGATGTAATTGAGGAAATAAGGACGGGGGTTGAGGTCATCCGACGTAGCGCGGATTATAATCCTGTTGCCCTCGAAGTATGGATCGGTTTTGTTGGCGGGGAGAAGGAACTGATAAGTTGACGAAGATAGTTTTAGTGACTGTCGCTGGATCGAGGACATAGGATTGATAAGAGCTTTCGTGGAGGGAGTTGTCATTTCGCCCAAGCGGAGGAGGCCGAAAAAGCCAGTGAGCAAAATCGCGTAGAACAAGGCGTTGTCGAGGGGAGAGGGATCGGGAGGGGGTTGTTTTAGGATGGACCGTAAATCCGCTGGCGTAATGGCGAGTTTGCGGTTGATGGCGGTGCCCTTCGATCGGAGAGCGCCACGGAGGGTACGCTTTACAAGAGGGGAAGAACGGACATCGCGAACATGAGGAAATGAAGGCTCGAGACAATGACAAATACCAGACAAATATGAAGCAACAGAACGGGGATTAATGTAAGAGGACATGTAAGAAATATAAAGAGACATGACATCAGGGGTGGGGGCGAAGTCAAGGTTATGACGCTGACAAAAATCAAGATAAGAATCAAAGGCAGAAGAATAAGAATGTGACGTTGAAGCTGCAACAGTGAGGTCGACCAAACGAGACCGCTCTCGTTGAAGGTCAACCAAGGACCAAACGGGTCGTGTCGCAACCCGCTTGGTCCGGCGTCCATGTCGGCTCATTTCTGCAGTGCCCCCTTCGGAAATTGAGGGGGTTGAAAAAAGTCGAGATGGAAGTCAGGGATGATATCGATGACAGTGCCGATGTCCATACGAGAGATGGCGTCGGCGATGACATTCTTCTCTCCCGGTACGTGAAGGACCCGGAGGTCGATGTCGTATGCAGTGAAGGTGTCGACAGCATGCAACAAAAGGTGGTTGAGAGCAGGGTCACACCGGAGGGAGGAAAAAATGTCGACGGTGTTGAAATTGTCGGTGTAGATAACGACCCGTGCATGACGTGCACCGTTCTGAGTTGCGTGGGTGAGAGCGGACACAACACAGAGGGCCTCAAAGTAGTAGATGAGCTTGGATGGTGGATCGGTGGGGGTAGGGGCATAGAACCCGACGCGATGATCAGGGTACCAGAATCCCATTCCCTCGAGACACGCATCAGCATAGATGAAGACGTCGGCTTCTCGCGGGTCCCAGGTCGTGGCGGTGATCAAGCGGGTGCCGCCGAGACGACGTATGCGCGAAAGGGCCCAGAGGAGGTCGTAGCGTACGGCATTATTCACGTAGATCTGCGAAAAAGGGCTAGGTCGCCCAACCATCTTTGGATAGACACGGTTGAGAGCTGGGCGTAACGCAGGATAGACGTTGAAGGCCCAATTCATCCAACCAGCGAGAGTTTGCCACCGACGAAGGCTAAACCTGCCCGAGTTATCTGAACGAGGGATTGGGTCCTTCGTCCAGAGTACGAGCTCGTTGATGAGATTCGTACGGGCTTCGCCGGGAAGGGTGATGGTCATCGCATTGGGATCGACGACAAGGCCGATGATGGTGAGCGGGGACCCGAATACTTGCTTATGCTCTTTGTGGGGCAAGCCGAGTTCGTCCCATAGCTCCAGCAACTCCACCTGCGAGCGGGGCATGAACTCGGAATAGGGAGCGTAGAGTTTGACGTCGTCCTCTTCGTCGAAACCAGGAGCGTCGTCGACGTAAGCCCCGATGAGGTTGATGATATGGCGAACATAGATCGCTATCCAAGTCACAAGGGACATGAAAGCAATCCACAAGGCGGGTGAAGCACGACTTCCAAAACACACTCTCTGATCGATGTAACGACGATCGTGTAAGGTGTTGACCTGCTTGAGCTGCCAGTGAGGGTGGAGAGGGAGATGCCGGTAAGCTTCGGAGACGTCAGCCTTCCACATGACGAGTCTCTTGCTGGGGTTCATCTGGCGAGCCTTCAGTAGGCGGTCACCGACGTGCCGCATGTTGTCGAGGGGAGATGGCGGAACATTCTCCTTGTCAATCATACTGTTGAGGGAAAACGGACCGGCGCTGTGGTCAGTGACCATACGGAATGTCGACCCATTGTCCTTGGGCACCGCATGAATGGGCATGCTGTACATGCCTGGAAGAAGATCTGGACCGAACGGCTCTGAAAACCGCCCCTTCTGCCTCTCTATCTCAAACTGCTCCTCCAAAAACTTGAGTTCGGCGGGGTTCTTCGTCGTCGCAAGATGGGCATCATGCGTGATAGGGTACTCGGGACGTGTGGTGTCAGCGCATGGCCAGAAACCTTCCCTCAAACCGGTGACGACAGAGTGAACGAAGGGTTGATTAGGATGGGTAACAAGAAGTTCTTCAAAACGGTCGATATTGATTGGGGTAGAGACGTTAAACAAATGAGGGTTCTGAGCGATGGTGGTAGCGTTAATTTCGTTTGCCAGCTCGGCGCTCGGTGGGCGTGGCAATGGTTTGGCGTTGATTGTCCAATCGGCGGTGTTGGGAAGCCGATCGGAGTTCAGTTCCCAAGCGTTATAACGCCGATACTTGGGAACCTGACCACGAACAATCTCACTTCTTCCCCTCGCATACTCCCGCTCCATGTCCTCCACGCCCGCACCTCCTGCAAACATGCCGATACTGACACGAGCTCGCCGAGTTAGGGCATCCCCACTGCGAGTTGAAACGGTGGCAGAGCTCATTGGACCTAGAGCGCCTCGTAGCACGGTCGTCTTGGAGGGAGAAAAGGCCATCGCTGGAAAGGATGGCAGAACGATGCTTGGCGAAGCGGTCGAAGTCGGTGAGTAGCACGCTGGTCCCACTGCCGACCTCGTTTCGAATTGATTGGTCGAAGCGTAGGACGCGGAAATGGGTCTCAGGACGTCGAGCTGAGAACTCACCCTGGATGAACTCGGCATATTGCTGTAACTCCTCACGCCGGTGTCGGAAGAGGAACTCGGTAGCCTTGGCGGCAAGGTTCCACGCGATGGTCCAATCGCCGTAGGTCTGAACCTTGCGAGAAGGCTCCGTGTATCCGAAGCTGATCTCGTTGTCCCCGATCTTTCCTCGATTCTCCTTGACTGGCAAGACGTGGTAGAGGGAGCTGAAGATGGCGTCGAGGTTGAGAGGCTTCCCCCGAAGGAGGTTCTCCCATTCCGAAGTGGGGAAACCGACTGGGGCGATGGTTGAGGTAAGGATCCACTGCTTGACCTTGCCAATGTCTCGACCATATTTGCGCAGCAACGCTGACGACTTGACGCAGGACTCCCTTCCATTTTTTCTTCCCCTCGCTTCCTCTTCGAACCACGGCATATCGGACTCCTCAAGCTTTGCTCGCTTCCTCGGTCTTCCTCGTCCACTAGCATCCGACCTCGAACTCGAACTCGGTCCGTCGTCGCCGCTTGGATCATCGGGGTCGTACTGATATGATTTCCATGAATGTTTGGAGCTGGCGTGCGACTCGCTATCCGATCCAGAAGACGAGTGGGATGGAGAGTGATGCGGTCCTCGAGAGCGGGCCGTATGGGAGGATCCAGCTGGCGAACGACGTTGGATGTTGTCGATCTGGTCGAGCTGCTTGAGATAACTCTCGAGGGCTCGTTCCTTGGCGGCGTCCCGCTCCTCGGTGAACTGCAGAGCAGATGTGATCCGAGAAACGGCGTAGCTCCTTGAAACGTCGCCATGGTTGTACTTCCTGATGATGTCGGCGATGGCTGAGACAACCTTCTCAGGTCGAAGTGAGCCGACGGGGACTGAGTGAGGTCGTTCATCTGAATCCGGCTCAACAGGGATGGTTTTCGGGTTCTGTTTGGAGGATCCGGGTTGTTCTTGTGCACGTCGGAGGTCGGAGGGTGCATTGTGATTGTTGATGCTCATGAGTGATAGAATAGCACGATAATGAAATAGATGTAGCGCGAGATACAGGCTTCGTCGTGACTGTTTGAAGCAAGAGAGGAATTGTCTCAACCTACCTTCTGAGACACAGTGTCATCTGTGGTGCTGCAATGAGCACGTGTCGCCACCGCGTTCGCCTCGATGGGCAGAAATGTGGCAGAGCCGACGCGTTCGCCTCGAGGGGCAGAATTGCGGCTGGATAGAGTGCTAGTCACTCCTCGCCGTTCTTCCTCCATTGACCTCATGTAAATATATTTAAATAGCGATTCGAGACAACGGCAGACAACGGCGGGCACGAGCACGCTGTTGATTCTTGATCCGCGTGGGCGCCTAAATTTTTGCTGTCTCGGCGCTCCCCACTGTTCCGCGTCGCGTGGGCTGTCGCATGGCCGCTAAATAGGGGCGAAAATTCTTGGCTTGGGAGTTGAGCTGAGTTGGGAGGGGATGCTGGTGACAGCAGCTGGTCGTACTTTGCAGTAACGCCGTGCGTGTCTGATCTCCAGTCAAAGCGCTACCTGGCGAGGCAGACGCATCAACGCTCAACTTGTCCGAGAGGACAGCGAGACTAACCGTGACAATGGTTACTATATATATAAGATAACAGGCAAGTCGACGTCTATTGCTGGACATACACACTTCGCTACGCCTTCGGCATACTCCTAACCATGGGCACCACCGACAACCCATTCCCGACCGCCTTCACTAGTTGCATGTCAACCTGCTGCTTCCCGCAAAGTGCCTTGAAGCGTTCGTAGCCAAAGCCTGGGGACCACATTTCATCCCATCCTTTCGGTCCTATCTGTTGCTTCAGGGAGCAAATCGCGAGACACAGAGGCTTGTGAGGCGCCATCTTCGACTTCCATGCTTCGCGTTGGCACTGAAGAAGATCGAGGTGGGTCAGCCTTCCTCATATCCACGTACATTCTGCGTCGCGCTTACCTCCTCACTGCAGTACCTGATAAACTTGCATTGACTGCAGAACCGAGCGCGGACACCAGTACCACTCGAAGGACATTGGGCATTCCAGCACATGCCTTTCTTTGCGATTCCCATTGCGTGAAATGCTTCTTCAAGCTCGTCGATTCCGTCAGGATTAAACCACTTCTGGAAGTCAAATCCCTCTCCGCTCGATGCAGGTTTCGACATATGATATAACCCAACGTAGTCGCCCAGACGTCGAAGGACGTCTCTGTACGATTCCTTTGGTATCGGCAACGACAAGAGGTGCTTCTCCGCACGGTAAAATATAGGGAAAGCCCACTCGCCCATTGGAAAGAGGCCGTCGTCGAAAGCGTCTTTCCCAGCGATGTAGAAGGAGTTGAAAAGCGAAGTCACGCCTCTGGCATCCCTCACGAAGAGGGCTGCGCTCTCTTGCGGTGTTAGGGTAGGGTTTGGCTTTCTCTTCATCGCGCGTTCCAGGCTCTGGATGGGTGCCTTCAGGGCGAGTGAAAAGGGTGGGGCGAGGACTGCCTTTGCAAAAGGTTCGTAGAACGTGGACAGCTTTCCGACCAGAGTAAATATCGCTGGGTCGCAATCCACGTCTCCGTTAGTCCACTGGATGAAGGCGTCAATGGAATCCTTCACTCCGGATGGAAGGAGGTCGTCTGGTCCTTGTGGCCAGAGTTGGGCATCTGCCGGCTTGTCGGTGTGCGCACTCCGGAATTTGTGCTGGTGGAGTTTATCGATCTGGCCGTTGAGTAGGTTGACCATAACCCGGACTGTCTGCTCCATTATCGCCATCCCGTCGTCGAGAGAGAAGCCAACCCTCGCAGCGACCACGCAGCAATGACAACTGCAAGGCCGGAAAACAAGATGCTTCAGCATGGCCTTATGCTCTGCAGAGGAACGCTTCGTAGTGAGGAACTTAATACCAGCTCGAAGGAGTTCCGGATGAGCCCTCCCGAGCTTATAAACCAGGACTTCGTTGGAGACGTCGTATGCCTCTTCGATCTGTGAAACTGCCATGCGCAGCTGCGTCTTGCAGCCCTTCGTCTGCAACGGGTCCCGGAGGGCGGCGACGACGTATGCAATGGCTTCGTCGAGGCTGGGTTCCCCGCGGGTGAGGAAGCTGTTCATGAAATTGTCCATAGCTTCGGTCCTGCCTGAGTTCGAGAGGTATTGAAGCTTGTCAATATACATACGCTGTAAAGGACATTGATTGTGGGTCGACGCACCGTGATGTGAGGTAAGGGTGGTGGCCGCTTGAAGTGGAGGAGGTAAGGGGCAAAGTGAGACAACTTCGAGCCTTGACAGGGGCCATTCATGACGTACAAGGCAAGCTGATAGGCGGTTGATGCACTCGAAGCGAGCCGGGGTGCCAGTCGTCGGGTACGAATTCCACCCCGATCCATGAGCTGAGCTCAAGGCTTGAGACATTCCACGTCGCGTCTCGCAAAATGAGTTTGACATGTACCCACTCTCCGCGCCTTCTCCCTGCCGCTCGCGACTAATTTCTCTGCAGCCTGCAGTGCCTCAAGGGCTGACCGAACCAGAGCGTCATGCTATCGTCGCTCATCTCCAGCAAAGGCCCGGGATGGAGCTGGCCCGCAGGCAATGCGAAACTTCGCGTTCGAATTACCAGGCAGGGGGCCAGTATTCGTCAAGCAAGCCTTTGACGCACACCTCGAAGGAGTCACCCAACATTTCCTTTATCTTCTGTCCCAGAAGGACGAATCAGCACCTCGAATCCCGAGAGTCATCGACAGATTTTCTCATAGTGCCTATTCGATCATAGTCATGGAGAAAGTAGATGCGCCCCCGCTGAGCAAATGCGACATATCAGACGATGAGGCTGTAGAGCATGCTGCGTTTGCTGTGGGATGGCTTCTGAAACAGCTGCCGTCGGTCCCTGAAGACACCTTCGGGAGGCCCACGAGTGATCCAAAGGCTCTGGCTTTGCATCGATTCTTCAAAGACCATGAGGCGCCGTATGTCTTCGCCAACGAGAGGATGCTCGCCGAATACGTCTTAAGAGTTTGGTCGTCGCCCCTAGTTTCCCTGGTCGTTGCTAACGATTATATTTTCCTTACAGGCTTCAAAGCGCGTTCGATGGGGAGGGGAGGTGTTCCCAAACGATGTGGAGGAGATCTTGGCGCTGTTCGGAGATCCTCGTTGCATCTACCACAGCGATATCAGCAAAGACAACTTTCTCCTCGATGCAGATGGCACAGTGTGGATTGTCGATTTCCAGGACATTGGCGTGCTGCCAGAAATCTTCCAAACGTTGCATTCTTCACTGCTGGCGCCTTTGCTGCGAGGGTGGGCAGGAAACTTGGCTATGAGCCCTCGAAGAGTACCAAAGCAATGAGACGCATCTAGACTGTACTCCAACAAACTGGAGGGAGTGCCGCTCTCCGTACGTAACTGCCCTGTTCATGGACCGTCGAAACCGGGCTGACATGATCTTTCACGAAAAGTTAGTAGGCAGGAGCGTGAGCTCTTGCTAGGTCCAAGTCCAGGACCTGGGCGCCTAATATCACCCTGCGTTGACACTTGCGCAGGAGCCTCGCAGCCCCGCCGATCGCCGGCTAGGGACCAGACGTAGTGAATGGTGATTGCAACTTGAACTTCGCACTACAGCACGACAAAGCCACACTCCTACGTCTAAACCTTGTTCGAACCCAAAGTGCAAGATGCCCCTCCCATTTAGCCTCGGTAGTCCCCTTTGCACAAACTCCTTGCATATCTCGTAGACCTTCCTCGCGCTTCCTTCGTCCAGGAGGAAGCTGGAACGCTGATTGAACGTGCATGTCGTTGTAAGGCGCTTGAAGCATGGGAATGCATGTTGTGTTGTCGATCCTAGTAGGCCGTCTGTATGCTCTCCCTCATGCGCTGACACCCCTGAGAGCATGCCGTCGATCTCCTTCAGTACCTCCATATCCCTCTCGTCCAGCCTCCAGATGTACTTGATGTGAGAGTAGTAGACGCTTTCTTGCAGGTTTGTAGTTGCAGAATGGTGAACATCTCCATCTTCTTGGTGGTATTGCATGTCGGTTGTTGGGTCGGGACAAGACATGGTAGACTCCGGTCTGAATTGCATTGTCAAATTCTCGAGGTCGAAGCGCAGGCTGAGTTCCTCCAAGGAAGATGCGACCCACTGTTTCTTGTCAATACCGGGGACGAGGAGCGAGTCGGCAGTTTCGGAGGAGCCCGTGAAGTAGCTTGTGGAAGATCCTCTTGGGTTCGGCGAGGGAGGCGCCGTGCGGTATACGTTGCTCGCGGCGCGCAGGAGGTCTCGAAGATCCGTTATGAGTTGAGGGAATCCGGAGAACCCTTCGTCGAATACCAGATCGACCTTCTTGAATCTGGTGAAGTCAGCGGTAGATAGAGCATCCAAGTCGTTCACTTGATGTTGGGCTGTCAAGAGGCGCTCTGTGAGTGCTAGCTGCTCTCTGGATCGGCCAAGGTGTACACTGACCGGATGCCATGAAAGTGAGATGCGTCAACACTGGAGACAGCGTAATCACCGTGTTCACAAGCTTGTTATATGACGACGCTTGCACCTCAAGGCATGGGTGTACTGTCAACTCCTCCACCTCCGAGAGGTCCATGAAAGANCTNGTNTTTGTCGCACAGNCNACAATAGGNTCGATCGTCTCNGGGTAGCANTCNCTTATCGACAGCACCCGTGGCTTGAANGTCTTGCACTTCCCGCTCTTGGTGACATGGCTNTGANNNGAACCCAATCCATCTCGCGACAACAGCTGCTCTGTNTCCCTCCTATCCAACTTCACCCTNAGAAACCCCACNTCCCTNCACCCCTTGNCCAGCNTANCCNAGCAANGCCAACGGAAAGTCGAGNACATCGCTNATCCGCANGACNTNNAGAGTAGCCATCNCGAGCACACTCTGCCACCCTCGCATCAGCTCCGGGTCTGGCGTGATTGGGTAGAAGGTGTAGTTCGCCAGCTCAAGGATNNGCAGACTCCTTCCGTGCACTTGCATTGCCNTGTCACCATTGGGNCTGGAGATATTNAGCAAGATATGCGACACAACCCTATCCAGGTCCACCCGCCTCCTCCTCAACTCGTTGTACGACGCTGGATCTTCCGTNCGGAAGGGNGGTGTGAGGATTGTGCTGAATATCCACCTGTGCCCNTCACCCAGCTCCAGCCGCAGCCTTTCCGTTCCCTCGGCNAAAGCTGGGTTGNCNGAAAGNAGNCGATCGAACTCCCNNAGGCGGGAGACNTCCTTGGAGTNGGNGCTGCTCTTGAGGNNGACAGNGGNNAAGANNCNCTGGCGAGCGACGGCAGCGAGTTNCCTACANGTGAGGGCGAGCGAANAAAGCGACNTGNNTGAGGNAGAATGAAGGTNCNANAGGATGANNTGTAGGATGGANTGCGGAAGAGCAGCCAGGCCACGTTGCTGNTTGGNCGCCNCCACTGGCAGGATNGTNACAGTNGCTGNAGNACTNGAAGGGGCANCGTTACGTTCTGGGATAGGTGCAGTCATGTTGAGTTTGCAAANNGNCTGGANAGAAGGATGTNAGGCCGGGTGTAGTNGCAAGAACGAGGGAGTCGGAAAGTGCGTAAGACTTGTATCTGCCAGCACAGCGGATACTCGGGTCTCCACTCCAGAGTGGATGTCCGAGTCAATGCGTAGGATCCTCCATGGTCAGCGGCCATGGATAACNTGTCATCTTGCTTCTTCCGAACGCAGTGCCATTCCNTACCCTGGTCTGAACAATAGAAACTAAGATTAGCCTAAAACNATTNAGAAGATCGTCTTGACTCACCAGAATAAGCGCCCGTACTNGGTGNNTANGTAGCCTTCGGAGGCNCGGGGTGANCCNTGGGGCCGTCGACTTCGACTTCCAACAGCTTCTTANTTCCAGTATGAGTACTACAGAGTGGATGAGGGAGACGAGTATCGCTCTTCAGATATGATATGGGGATGGTATTGCGATGACCACAGTAATGGTAAATAATTAGGTTCCAGGAATATTAACACAACACGACTTGGGGGTTGAAGACATGCAAGGAAAGCAACGGTGTATGTACGATGGGCCTTGAGGAATGTATAAAGACAGCAAGGGNAGGGAGTTNACTGNGCNNGAGTTANGTGAGGCTGTAATATAAAGGAGTGACTTGATGACGTTGAAACGAAATCCGTAAGTGAATCNCAGATGCTACGAGGTATTANGAACGAATAGAAGCCCGAGATATACGCTTAAATAACGATGGCGGGGGGATATGAGGTGTNNNGNGGATGATAGAATGCTTCGTTTAAGGAGAAGCGGGGAGGTTGGAGCCNATTGAACGAGAAACCTATGAGCATCGTCAATACTGATTCTCACCNTCNAACANGAGANGNCACTNACCNGAGAACTGNGCNTGNACTGTGCTACTCAAATTCGAGTTCTCCACATAACTNTCCACGGGCGCNTCCTCCGTGAACACAGTATCGAAATTCGATACATCCACNGGGCTAACCACACTGGGTTTGAACGGCGGCCTGATCTTCTTCTGCGCAAGCTGCTTAAAGTCTATNTGCTTGCTGAAGAAATCATGCCTCTTGATATCCTCTGCNCCCTTCACCCCNAGGCGCTTTGCCGGGTCACGGGTCAGCAGCTGGGTCAGGATGGACTTGGCGTCTTCNGAGAACTCGTCTCCGAATTCCAGAGGCTTGTTCAAGATCTTCTCATACATCTTGTCGGTGTTTTCGTCGTAGAAAGGGGGCAAACCGGTGGATCATCTCGTAGAGGAGCACGCCGAGCGTCCACCAGTCGATGGTCTTGTTGTAGCCGTTGCCTGAGAGGATCTCGGGGGCAAGGTATTCGGGGGTACCGCAGAAGGTGTTGGTCTTTTCGTTTTCCTTCATGTTGAGCTTGCACAGACCGAAGTCACACAGGGCAATATGGCCGTTGTAGTCGAGGAGAATGTTCTCCGGTTTCAAATCACTGTACGATGAATGAGCATACGACAGCACAAGGTGCGACGCGAGACTCACCGGTAGACGACATCCAACTCATGGAGATGCTCCAGAGCGAGAAGCAGCTCCGCGCTGTAGAATCTTGCACGCTCCTCATTGAACGTATGTTCACGTTGCAGATGGTGAAACAGTTCGCCTCCATTGACGAAGCTGAGACAGGAAATTAACGAACAACGGAGGTGGTGATATGAAAGCGACGTACGCGAGGACCAAATACAGCTTCTGCTCAGACTGGAAACTGAACTTGAGTGGTACGACGAACGGGCTGTCGACCTGGGCGAGGACCAAACGCTCCGCAAGGGTATGGGTGATTTCATTTCGCGAAACGATATGTGCCTTCCGGATGGTCTTCAACGCGTAGATACGCCCTGTGTCGCGCTTCCTGACTTGCATGACCTTCATTTCATATTAGTCAAACTCAATCGACGTTGTGTTCCACAGAAAGCGGGGACTTGAAACAAGACTTACTTTCCCGAATGACCCCTTCCCGATGACAGTCATCAGCTCGAAGTCATCAATGGTCAGGGACTGCCCATAGTTCGGCTGGTAAGTGACGCCGAGTTGAAGCTTGCCTGAGCCCCCAGTGAATTCATACCACTGATCCTGGCTACCAAGCTCGTCGAAGTCGGGCACAAACTTGATTCCGCCTAGGAAGAGATCATTGCCGAGGTTGTCTGCGAGACCGTCACCAGCAAAATTGGGCTCTTCCGTACGCAGGTAGCACTGAAGAGAAATTTCAGAGTTTCGTGACACGTCGCTGAAGAAGAGAGTAGATGTTAATGCCCGACAAGAACCGGATATGAACTAGGGTGGCCACATACAAATGAGCTTGATACATGTATAGTGGCTTCTCGAGCTCTCCTCCAAGAGGGGTAATGAGAACCTGATTGACTTCGTATTCCATGACGAGGTAAGGAAGCCACCAGCATTGTGTGCGCTGTACGCTATCTCTGTGAAGGAATGAGATCCATAACACTCAAATGAAGTCTGGGCATACCTGCTGCCCTTGGATCTCTTGTGCAATCTCTGCTGATGCACGCTGGTAGGTGACACGGAGGCAGCGACCTTTGCCTGCTGTGATGAGAGGGCCTTCTGGACTACATCGGGGATCGGAGTGCCGGAGGGCACAGCGAGGCCTTCTGCCCATAGAACGCGGATGGTGAGCAAGCCAGACCGAAACTTGGGTTTCGACTTTGTTCCATCTGGGTTGCCAGGTGTCGGCGTGGTGGATCTGTTGGCTTCGGACTTGAGGTTCGAGACGGAGCCCTTCTTTCCTCTCAACCAAGACATATCGACNGATTATAGAAATATTATAAAGAGCGTAAGGAGAGAAAGCCTGCTTTCTTCGACGAGTTTGACAAGGACTGAGAGGATGGTGGTGGTGGTGGTTGTGAGGATATGTGGTGGCACTTGGGTTGATTGGGTAAACGGAGACGGTCCATTCTCGGCTGTTCCGTTGCCGCGGCGGTCTGGATCTGCGTTTTGCCAGGGCAACAAAAACATATCTTTGGNATATACNCNGCCCACTCCNGCGCGTACGAACCCTCGTAGAACGAATATTGGANGNAGAACAAGGCGCGCCACGCACGAGACNCGGNAGAGAGCTCGTTCCGCCGGTATGAGGACGCGTTGAGTCGGCCGAGTCGGAGGGACCCANATGCNCATACCTTTCTGTTGAAAAACCCACGCAGCAATCGCCTGGGAGAAATGATGGGCGCCTCCACTGCTGCTGCGCTTGAAACGAGCAAGACGTCTGGAATCTGCTGGAACCATGGCNCCATGTCGCCAGAAGCCGCCTGCGGAATGCAAACAACGCTGGAAAGGCTCCNTTGGACGAGGGTTACAGTGGGCACNAGAGCCAGGGCTCGAGGATACAGTTGAGGAGTTCCGGCTGGCCAGGCCAGTTACTAACGGGCTGTTGAATGGAATAAATGAACAACGATTGGTGGCCCCTCCGCAGCTGTGTACTTGACAAGGATCTCTCTCTACGCCGCAGCCACAGGAGGGGAGGATGCCGGCAGCGAGCTTGCGAGTCATGTCGGCCTGACTCCAAAATGGCAAATCTAATCTGATAACGGGGACGATTGGCGTGCGCAGCACTCNANNGATGACATAAAAGCGCTGACAGGCGTAGGCCCGAGACGCCGCCAAGGGTATACATAACGCAAAGTTGCGGCCCCTGTTCCTGAGTCCTGACCCACTTCCTTATTTTCCGCTTTCCTACTAGCCCTCCTCCGCGTCCTCNCTAGCGTGATTGATACCCTCAATCATGTCGCGGCCTAGTAGCTCAGACGAGAACGAGAAGGCCACCGTCGTCGACGCCCCGGCGACCAAGTCAAAGGGCGGCTTCTTCTCGCGCAAGAAGGGTGCCAGCAAGCCCCCCAGTATCCAGGACGAAAAGGCAGCATCCGGGGACGCCACGACCGAAGTCAAGGAGGACAAGGAGGACAATGTGCCACCTGTCTCCTTCACCGCGTTATTTNGGTGCGTCNTGTCTAGCNAGGTCAGAAANGCAGCTCACNGTCTGCCAGATTCTCGACGCCTTTCGAGCTCACCATAGATTTCATNGGTCTCATATGTGCAGCAGCNGCCGGAGCCGCCCAGGTCAGTCGTNTCTCGTCCCAATTNTCTTTTTGTCGCGTCTGATATGTNGTGGACCAGCCCCTCATGGCGTTGCTCTTCGGTAACCTCACCAACGACTTNGTCCGTTTCGGNACCATTCTTGGTCAAGTCCAAGCCGGAAACGAGACAGCTGTTGCCCTNCTCCCAGAAGCGACCAATGCTTTCAAACGCACGGCNTCCAACGATGCCAGCTACTTGGTTTATATCGGTTCGTACAGGTTTCTCCGCCNGCTCTCCGAGTCATCGCAACTGATGTGGTCCTCAGGTATNGGAATGTTCGTGGCCACCTACGTCTACATGTATGTCTGGGTCTACACCGGCGANGTCAACGCAAAGCGCGTCCGTGAGAGGTATCTGCAAGCCGTTCTGCGCCAGGANATCGCTTTCTTCGACAACGTTGGAGCAGGAGAAGTCGCTACTCGTATCCAGACTGATACCCGTACGTATCGCCTATCGGCCATCGNTCACCGCGCATCTGACACCTNTTCCAGACCTCGTCCAGCAGGGTATNTCAGAAAAAGTCGCGCTTGTCGTCAATTTCTTGGGTGCCTTCTTCTGCGGTTTCATCCTCGCCTACATTCGATCATGGCGACTCGCCCTCGCATTGTCCGCCATGTTGCCTTGCATTGGTATCACCGGTGCTATCATGAATAGGTTCATCTCCAAGTACATGCAGTGCGTACATTCTCTCCATTAAGGCATTTCGTTGTGTTCATCTAACTTTCCCAGGTTGTCCTTGAAGCACGTCGCCGCTGGTGGCAGCTTGGCCGAGGAGGTCATCTCAACCATTCGTACTGCTCAGGCATTCGGCACCCAAAAGATTCTCGCCGGCATGTACAATGGGCATATCGCAGACTCGCGCAATGCGGATATGACGGCCGCGATGTGGCATGGTGGAGGCCTTGCCGTCTTCTTTTTCGTCATTTACGGCGCATATGGCCTTGGTAAGCTTTCCATGTCCTTCGATGGAAGTCCGTAGTATTGACATTTGAAACCCACCAGCCTTCAGCTTTGGTACCACCCTCATTAATTCAGGACATGGTGGGTTATCGTACTAGGATACATTGTTTGCGTGTCTGACCGTTCTATCGCAGCGGATGCCGGTGTTGTGGTTAATGTCTTGCTGTCTATCCTCATCGGTTCATTCTCTCTCGCCCTGCTTGCCCCGGAAATGCAAGGTGCGATTCTCACGCCATCCACCCTACTTCCGCGTTATTAACCGTTTATCCTTCTCTACAGCAATAACTCATGGCCGTGGAGCCGCTGCGAAGCTGTATGCCACCATCGACCGCGTTCCTACCATCGATTCCTACAGCGAGGAAGGTCTCCGTCCGAGCGAAGTTCGCGGAGAAATTGAGGTCGAGGATGTTGAGTTCTCGTATCCATCACGCCCCTCGGTTAAAGTTGTCAAGAAACTCTCCATCACGTTCAAGGCCGGCAAGACCGCAGCCCTCGTCGGCGCTTCTGGTTCTGGAAAGTCGACCATTATCAACCTCGTGGAACGCTTTTACGACCCGACTGCGGGTGTCGTTAAGCTTGATGGCGTCAACCTCAAGGATTTGAATGTCAAGTGGCTCAGGTCTCAGATCGGTCTTGTCTCGCAGGAGCCGACGTTGTTCGCGACTACAATCAAGCAGAACGTTGCTCACGGTCTTATTGGAACCAAGTGGGAGAACGCGTCGGAAGAGGAGAAGTTCGCATTGATCAAGGACGCATGTGTCAAGGCTAACGCCGACGGATTCATTTCGAAGCTCCCCAACGGATATGAGACGATGGTCGGTGAACGTGGATTCTTGCTTTCTGGTGGCCAGAAGCAACGTATTGCCATCGCTCGTGCCATTGTTTCTGACCCAAGGATTCTTTTGCTCGACGAAGCCACCTCCGCGTTGGATACCCAGTCCGAAGGAATCGTACAAGATGCGTTGGACAAGGCTGCTGCGGGTCGTACCACCATCACCATCGCTCACCGACTTTCGACCATCAAGGATGCCGATATCATTTATGTCATGGGAGACGGTCTTGTCCTGGAATCAGGCACTCACAACGAGTTGTTGTCCAAGGACGGCGCTTATGCCAGACTTGTGCAGTCTCAGAAGCTCAGGGAAACCCAGGATGCCGCCGCTGTCCAAGGCGACGACGATTCCGACACCGAGGCTGGCGAGCAGGAGACTGATATGGAGAAGTTGGCTCGCGAAGAGGTTCCTCTCGGCCGCAGCCAGACTCAGCGTTCACTTGCTAGCGAGATTTTGGAGAAGAGGCGCGTGGAGACNGAAGGAAAGGAGAAGGACGGCGATTACAGCTTGTTCTACCTCTTCAAGCGCATGGGTGTCATCGTGCGCGACCAGTGGCGCAACTACCTGTTCGGCGCGATCTTTGCTTCCAGTGAGTTTTTATTCATCGATAGTTGTAGTNNNCGGACGAAACTGACCGATACTTCTCAGTGACTGGAATGGTCTACCCCGCCTTTGGTGTTGTCGTTCGCCCAGGGTATCACTGGCTTCTCAGAGCTCGACGAGCGCGTCCGTCGTCACAAGGGTGACCGCAATGCCCTCTGGCTCTTCATCATCGCCATNGTCTCNACNATCGCTATCGGTTTCCAGAACTACCTCTTCTCCAAGACCGCCGCTGCCCTNACNGCNCGCCTCAGGGAGTTGAGCTTCAAGGCTATCCTNCGNCAGGACATCGANTACTTCGACAAGGACGAGAACAGCACCGGTGCTCTCACTTCCAAGCTCAGCGANGACCCCCAGAAGGTNAANGGTCTCGCGGGTGTCACCCTTGGNGCTATNGTNCAGTCNATTGCGACNATCATCACTGGNTCTATCCTCGGTCTTGTCTTCATCTGGAAGCTCGCCCTCGTTGGTATCGCCTGCACTCCCGTCCTTATTTCCACTGGCTACATCCGTCTCGTAAGCCTGTCCCTCGAAGTTAATCCGAGGTCNCTCACTGANAAAATATTGTTTGCAGCGTGTCGTCGTATTGAAGGATCAGGCCAACAAGAAGTCNCACGAAGAGTCCGCTCAACTCGCCTGCGAAGCTGCTGGGTCTATTCGTACCGTCGCGTCTCTCACNCGCGAAGCCGACTGCCTCCGTCTCTACCAGGAGTCGCTCGAAGTGCCCCTCAGGAAGTCNAACCGCACCGCGATCTGGAGTAANGCCCTCTACTCGCTNTCNCAGGCTATGGTCTTCTTCGTCATTGCTCTCATCTTCTGGTATGGTTCCCGACTCGTGGCCGCCGGCGAGGCAAATATCTTCAAGTTCTATGTCGGCCTCATGGTATGTTTCATCTCCCGACTCTTATCAAAAGACCGTGTCCTCATTGCATTTGCTACTTTGACAGAGTACGACTTTCGGCGCTATCCAAGCTGGCAACGTATTCATGTTCGTGCCTGATATCTCTTCGGCAAAGGGATCTGGAAGCGACATCGTCAAGCTGCTCGACTCCACCCCCGAGATCGACGCCGAGTCTGAGGAAGGCAGGAAGTTGTCGCCCGAGAAGGTCAAGGGTCACATCCGTCTGGAGAATGTTCATTTCAGGTACCCCACCCGTCCTGCTGTGCGCGTTCTCAGGAACTTGTCACTCGAGGTTAAGCCTGGCACGTATATCGCCCTTGTGGGTGCCAGTGGGTGCGGGAAGAGTACTGTGTAAGTTTGACACTCCCGCCTCGTTTGACGCGCTGTGCTGATTGCGTCAACTTTGTAGTATTCAATTGATTGAACGGTTCTACGACCCTCTCGCCGGAGATGTGTATCTTGACGGAGAGAAGATCTCGGAGTTGCACATCCAGGAGTACCGCAAGCACATCGCCCTCGTTTCCCAGGAGCCCACCCTCTACGCCGGCACTGTTCGCTTCAACATTTTGCTCGGTGCCACCAAGCCCCAATCTGAGGTCACTCAGGAGGAGATCGAGGAGGCGTGTAGGAATGCCAACATTCTGGAATTCATTCAGTCCTTGCCCAAGTAAGTTTCAGAGTTTCGGCCATCTGTGATTGAGAAGTATCATACTGATCTGTGTGTGCTTTGCAGCGGGTTTGATACCGAAGTCGGTGGAAAGGGTTCTCAGCTTTCCGGTGGTCAGAAGCAGCGCATCGCTATTGCTCGTGCATTGCTTCGCAACCCCAAGGTCCTGCTTTTGGATGAGGCCACATCGGCGCTTGATTCCAACTCCGAGAAGGTGGTGCAAGCCGCGCTCGACCAGGCCGCCAAGGGACGCACCACTATCGCCATTGCTCACCGGTTATCGACAATTCAGAATGCGGATACCATGTGCGTTGTGATATCGCTTGCCTGCTGTGTGATAGTGCAGCTGACCATGCCTCGTTTCTTTTCTATTGCAGTTACTTTATCAAAGAAGGCACAGTCAGCGAAGCTGGTACCCATGACCAGCTGATTGCGAAACGTGGAGACTACTACGAGTACGTCCAACTCCAGGCTCTCAGCAAGAATTAGAGAGGGGGCCTGCGAGACGAAAAGAATGACATTCGACTTTCGGACCACTTGTCACCCATCGTAGCATTTTCTAGTTATTATTCCCTTGTTATTCCCCAGGTATATATCATGTATATAACGACCTTCCATCCACTCTCTCCAGGTAGTTCGCGCTTTAGCAGTCATCGATTTATCGCATTTACGTTTACAGTATCGCGCATCCATTCGTTTCATACCCCTCTTCTTTCTTAATACGGTCTTCATAATACAAAGTAGATATGCAACATGCACCAGACACGAGGATGTGGTTGAAAGGCCGCTATATAGACGGCCCCTCCAGCAGAGGTAGCTATCTACTCTTGACTTTCGATCGCAACTCCTCTCCGAATGGCCAGGGTACAGTCAAGGGGTGGTCGTGCTGGACCCACTCGAAATGCTGCAGAAGAGAACGACGAATCCTGCAGGCGGGGAGTTTGGCGCTGTTTTGCCACAGGCGGAGAACCACGTGGCTACGAGCCCTCCAACTTCGCATCTCTCCCTCTACTCTACTCTNCCCCGCTCCAAAATGTCTGTACAATTGAACCCAAGCAATACTCTAGGCTTCAGAAGTGGGTTAGCAACACTTACGTTACAGTCCGGGGCTGACTGGATATCGTAGGACCCTTGACGAGCCTCGTCAAGCGCTCTCTGACCATCACGAACAACAATGCTCAGCCCATCGCCTTCAAAGTCAAAACAACCGCTCCAAAGGTGCGTCCCTACAGCCCCGAAGCGTTCAGTTGAGGCTAATAGAACCTCAGCTGTACTGTGTGCGACCTAATTCCGGGCGGGTGGAACCTGGAGAAAGCCAGGAAGTCTCCGGTTCGTCATCAGTCCCTGTCCCTAGAGTTGGAGTGTATCGTTGCTGATAGTACGCTCTCTCTCCAGTTATGCTTCAAGCTATGAAGGATGAGCCTCCCCTGAACGCCAAATGCAAGGACAAATTCCTCATCCAGAGTACCATTATCACACCAGACAAGGAGACCATGCCGCTCGCGGAAATCGTGCGTCACTGCTCCGCTCTCCTGTGCGGCATGTCGTGTGCTAACCGATTCCTTTCAGTGGGCCAGTACCGACAGCAATGAAGAGGGCAAGGTGCACCAGCAGAAGCTCCGTGTGACCTATCTCCCGGCAGAGGGGCAAACCTTGGAGGAGGAAGACGAAACTGCTCACGCCAACATGACGTCGATTATCAGCCACAGTGACTCTGTATGTCGCCAAAAATCTATCCTGTGGCCACTGACCGATGGTTTAGCAGCATAACTACGATACTGTGGCACAACACCCCAACGGCAACGGTGCCGCCCCGATACCCAGCGCTTTCACGGCACCCGTTCCAGACGCTCAACCCGATGCTCGTCCCGCCAC